>JANJGN010001206.1:0-175193 GCA_026770705.1 Isurus oxyrinchus | reverse complement strand
ACAACCTCGACATTGAAAAACACCAACAAATTCAACAACAACCTCAACATTGAAAAACAACCACAACCTCAACATTGAAAAACACCAACAAATTCAACAACAACCTCAACTTTGAAAAACAACAACAATCTCAACATGAAAAGCACCAACAAATTCAAGCAGCAACCTCAAGCATTGAAAAACAACAACAACCTCAAAATTGAAAAACACCAACAAATTCAACAAGCAACCTCAGCATTGAAAAACAACAACAACCTCAACATTGCAAAACACCAACAAATTCAACAACAAACCTCAACATTGAAAAACACCAACAAATTCAACAACAAATTCAACATTGAAAACAACCAACAAATTCAACAACAACCTCGAAATTGAAAAACACCAACAAATTCAACAACAACCTCATCATTGAAAAACAACAACAACCTCAACATTGAAAAACACCAACAAATTCAACAACAACCTCAACATTGAAAAACAACAACAACCTCAACATTGAAAAACAACAACAAATTCAACAACAACCTCAACATTGAAAAACAGCAACAACCTCAACATTGAAAAACACCAACAAATTCAACAACAACCTCAACATTGAAAAACAACAACAACCTCAACATTGAAAAACACCAACAAATTCAACAACAACCTCAACATTGAAAAACAACAACAACCTCAACATTGAAAAACACCATCAAATTCAACAACAACTTCAACATTGAAAAACACCAACAAATTCAACAACAGCCTCGAAATTGAAAAACACCAACAAATTCAGCAACAACCTCAGCATTGAAAAACAACAACAACCTCAACATTGAAAAACAACAACAAATTCAACAACAACCTCAACTTTGAAAAACAACAACAACGTCAACATTGAAAAACACCAACAAATTCAACAATAACTTCAACATTGAAAAACACCAACAAATTCAACAACAACCTCGAAATTGAAAAACACCAACAAATTCAACAACAACCTCAACATTGAAAAACAACAACAACCTCAACATTGAAAAACACCAATAAATTCAACAACAACCTCAACATTGAAAAACAACAACAACCTCGACATTGAAAAACACCAACAAATTCAACAGCAACCTCAACATTGAAAAACAACCACAACCTCAACTTTTAAATACACCAACAAATTCAACAACAACCTCAACATTGAAAAAGACCAACAAATTCAGCAACAACCTCAGCATTGAAAAACAACAACAACCTCAACATTGAAAAACACCAACAAATTCAACAACCTCAGCATTGAAAAACAACAACAACCTCAACATTGAAAAACACCAACAAATTCAACAAATACCTCAACATTGAAAAACAACAACAACCTCAACATTGAAAAACACCAACAAATTCAACAACAAATTCAACATTGAAAACCACCAACAAATTCAACAACAACCTCGAAATTGAAAAACACCAACAAATTCAACAACAACCTCAACATTGAAAAACAACAACAACCTCAACATTGAAAAACACCAACAAATTCAACAACAACCTCAACATTGAAAAACAACAACAACCTCAACATTGAAAAACACCAACAAATTCAACAACAACCTCAACATTGAAAAACAACAACAACCTCAACATTGAAAAACACCAACAAATTCAACAACAACTTCAACATTGAAAAACACCAACAAATTCAACAACAACCTCGAAATTGAAAAACACCAACAAATACAACAACAACCTCAACATTGAAAAACAACAACAACCTCAACATTGAAAAACACCAACAAATTCAACAACAACCTCAACATTGAAAAACAACAACAACCTCAACATTGCAAAACACCAGCAAATTCCACAACAACCTCAACATTTAAAAACACCAACAAATTCAAAAACAACCTCAACATTGAAAAACAACAACAATCTCAACATTGAAAAACACCAACAAATTCAACAACAACCTCAACATTGAAAAACAACAACAACCTCAACATTGAAAAACACCAGCAAATTCAACAACAACTTCAACATTGAAAAACACCAACAAATTCAACAACAACTTCGACATTGAAAAACACCCTCAAATTCAACATCAACCTCAACATTGAAAAACACAAACAACCTCAAAATTGAAAAAAACACCAAAAAATTCAACAACAACCTCAACATTGAAAAACAGCAACAACCTCAACATTGAAAAACAACAAGCTCAACATTGAAAAACACCAACAAATTCAACAACAACCTCAACATTGAAAAACACCAACAAATTCAACAACAACCTCAACATTGATAAACAACAACAACCTAAACATTGAAAAACACCAACAAATTCAACAACAACCTCAACATTGAAAAACAACAACAACCTCAACATTGAAAAACACCAACAAAATCAGCAACAACCTCAACATTGAAAAACACCAACAATTTCAACAACAACCTCAAAATTGAAAAACACCAACAAATTCAACAACAACCTCAACAATGAAAAACAACAACAACCTCAACATTGAAAAACACCAACAAATTCAACAACAACCTCAACATTGAAAAACAACAACAACCTCAACATTGAAAAACACCAACAAATTCAACAACAACCTCAACATTGAAAAACAACAAACTCAACATTGAAAAACACCAACAAATTCTACAACAACCTCAACATTGAAAAACAACAACAAACTCAACATTGAAAAACACCAACAAATTCAACAATAACCTCAACATTGAAAAACAACAACAACCTCAACATTGAAAAACACCAACAAATTCAACAACATCCTCAACATTGAAAAACACCAATAAATTCAACAACAACCTCAACAATGAAAAACAACAACAACCTCAACATTGAAAAACACCAACAAATTCAACAACAACCTCAACATTGAAGAACACCAACAAATTCAGCAACAACCTCAGCATTGAAAAACAACAACAACCTCAACATTGAAAAACACCAACAAATTCAACAACAACCTCAACTTTGAAAAACAACAACAACCTCAACATTGAAAAACACCAACAAATTCAACAACAACCTCAACATTGAAAAAGAGCAACAAATTCAGCAACAACCTCAGCATTGAAAAACAACAACAACCTCAACATTGAAAAACACCAACAAATTCAACAACAACCTCAGCATTGAAACACAACAACAACCTCAACATTGAAAAACACCAACAAATTCAACAAATACCTCAACATTGAAAAAACAACAACAACCTCAACATTGAAAAACACCAACAAATTCAACAACAAATTCAACATTGAAAACCACCAACAAATTCAACAACAACCTCGAAATTGAAAAACACCAACAAATTCAACAACAACCTCAACATTGAAAAACAACAACAACCTCAACATTGAAAAACCCCAACAAATTCAACAACAACCTCAACATTGAAAAACAACAACAACCTCAACATTGAAAAACACCAACAAATTCAACAACAACCTCAACATTGAAAAACAACAACAACCTCAACATTGAAAAACACCAACAAATTCAACAACAACTTCAACATTGAAAAACACCAACAAATTCAACAACAACCTCAACATTGAAAAACACCAACAAATACAACATCAACCTCAACATTGAAAAACAACAACAACCTCAACATTGAAAAACACCAACAAATTCAACAACAACCTCAACATTGAAAAACAACAACAACCTCAACATTGCAAAAACACCAGCAAATTCCACAACAACCTCAACATTTAAAAACACCAACAAATTCAACAACAACCTCAACATTGAAAAACAACAACAATCTCAACATTGAAAAACACCAACAAATTCAACAACAACCTCAACATTGAAAAACAACAACAACCTCAACATTGAAAAACACCAGCAAATTCAACAACAACTTCAACATTGAAAAACACCAACAAATTCAACAACAACTTCGACATTGAAAAACACCCTCAAATTCAACATCAACCTCAACATTGAAAAACACAAACAACCTCAAAATTGAAAAAACACCAACAAATTCAACAACAACCTCAACATTGAAAAACAGCAACAACCTCAACATTGAAAAACAACAAGCTCAACATTGAAAAACACCAACAAATTCAACAACAACCTCAACATTGAAAAACACCAACAAATTCAACAACAACCTCAACATTGAAAAACAACAAACTCAACATTGAAAAACACCAACAAATTCTACAACAACCTCAACATTGAAAAACAACAACAAACTCAACATTGAAAAACACCAACAAATTCAACAATAACCTCAACATTGAAAAACAACAACAACCTCAACATTGAAAAACACCAACAAATTCAACAACATCCTCAACATTGAAAAACACCAATAAATTCAACAACAACCTCAACATTGAAAAACAACAACAACCTCAACATTGAAAAACACCAACAAATTCAACAACAACCTCAACATTGAAAAACAACAACAACCTCAACATTGAAAAACACCAACAAATTCAACAACAACCTCAACATTGAAAAACACCAACAAATTCAGCAACAACCTCAGCATTGAAAAACAACAACAACCTCAACATTGAAAAACACCAACAAATTCAACAACAACCTCAACTTTGAAAAACAACAACAACCTCAACATTGAAAAACACCAACAAATTCAACAACAACTTCAACATTGAAAAACACCAACAAATTCAACAACAACCTCGAAATTGAAAAACACCAACAAATTCAACAACAACCTCAACATTGAAAAACACCAACAAATTCAACAACATCCTCAACATTGAAAAACACCAATAAATTCAACAACAACCTCAACATTGAAAAACAACAACAACCTCAACATTGAAAAACACCAACAAATTCAACAACCACCTCAACTTTGAAAAACAACAACAACCTCAACATTGAAAAACACCAACAAATTCAACAACAACTTCAACATTGAAAAACACCAACAAATTCAACAACAACCTCGAAATTGAAAAACACCAACAAATTCAACAACAACCTCAACATTGAAAAACAACAACAACCTCAACATTGAACAACACCAATAAATTCAACAACAACCTCAACATTGAAAAACAACAACAACCTCGACATTGAAAAACACCAACAAATTCAACAACAACCTCAACATTGAAAAACAACAACAACCTCAACATTGAACAACACCAATAAATTCAACAACAACCTCAACATTGAAAAACAACAACAACCTCGACATTGAAAAACACCAACAAATTCAACAACAACCTCAACATTGAAAAACACCAACAAATTCAGCAACAACCTCAGCATTGAAAAACAACAACAACCTCAACATTGAAAAACACCAACAAATTCAACAACAACCTCAGCATTGAAAAACAACAACAACCTCAACATTGAAAAACACCAACAAATTCAACAACAACCTCAACATTGAAAAACAACAACAACCTCAACATTTAAAAACACCAAAAAATTCAACAACAAATTCAACATTGAAAACCACCAACAAATTCAACAACAACCTCGAAATTGAAAAACACCAACAAATTCAACAACAACCTCAACATTGAAAAACACCAACAAATTCAACAACAACCTCAAAATTGAAAAACACCAACAAATTCAACAACAAAGTCAACATTGAAAAACACCAACAAATTCAACAACAACCTCATCATTGTAAAACAACAATAACCTCAACATTGAAAAACACCAACAAATTCAACAACAACCTCAACTTTGAAAAGCACCAACAAATTCAACAACAACCTCAAAATTGAAAAACAACAACAACCACAACATTGAAAAACACCAACAAATTCAACAACAACCTCAACATTGAAAAACAACAACAACCTCAACATTGGAAAACACCAACAAATTCAACAACAACCTCAACATTGAAAAACAACAACAAACTCAACATTGAAAAACACCAACAAATTCAACAACAACCTCAACATTGAAAAACAACAACAACCTCAACATTGAAAAACACCACCAAATTCAACAACAACCTCAGCATTGAAAAACAACAACAACCTCAACATTGAAAAACACCAACAAATTCAACAACAACCTCAACATTGAAAAACAACAACAACCTCAACATTGAAAAACACCAACAAATTCAACAACAACTTCAACATTGAAAAACACCAACAAATTCAACAACAACCTCGAAATTGAAAAACACCAACAAATACAACAACAACCTCAACATTGAAAAACAACAACAACCTCAACATTGAAAAACACCAACAAATTCAACAACAACCTCAACATTGAAAAACAACAACAACCTCAACATTGCAAAACACCAGCAAATTCCACAACAACCTCAACATTTAAAAACACCAACAAATTCAACAACAACCTCAACATTGAAAAACAACAACAATCTCAACATTGAAAAACACCAACAAATTCAACAACAACCTCAACATTGAAAAACAACAACAACCTCAACATTGAAAAACACCAACAAATTCAACAACAACTTCGACATTGAAAAACACCCTCAAATTCAACATCAACCTCAACATTGAAAAACACCAACAACCTCAAAATTGAAAAAACACCAACAAATTCAACAACAACCTCAACATTGAAAAACAGCAACAACCTCAACATTGAAAAACAACAACCTCAACATTGAAAAACACCAACAAATTCAACAACAACCTCAACATTGAAAAACACCAACAAATTCAACAACAACCTCAACATTGATAAACAACAACAACCTAAACATTGAAAAACACCAACAAATTCAACAACAACCTCAACATTGAAAAACAACAACAACCTCAACATTGAAAAACACCAACAAGTTCAACAACAACCTCAACATTGAAAAACACCAACAAATTCAACAACAACCTCAAAATTGAAAAACACCAACAAATTCAACAACAACCTCAACAATGAAAAACAACAACAACCTCAACATTGAAAAACACCAACAAATTCAACAACAACCTCAACATTGAAAAACAACAACAACCTCAACATTGAAAAACACCAACAAATTCAACAATAACCTCAACATTGAAAAACAACAACAACCTCAACATTGAAAAACACCAACAAATTCAACAACATCCTCAACATTGAAAAACACCAATAAATTCAACAACAACCTCAACATTGAAAAACAACAACAACCTCAACATTGAAAAACACCAACAAATTCAACAACAACCTCAACATTGAAAAACAACAACAACCTCAACATTGAAAAACACCAACAAATTCAACAACAACCTCAACATTGAAAAACACCAACAAATTCAGCAACAACCTCAGCATTGAAAAACAACAACAACCTCAACATTGAAAAACACCAACAAATTCAACAACAACCTCAACTTTGAAAAACAACAACAACCTCAACATTGAAAAACAACAACAAATTCAACAACAACTTCAACATTGAAAAACACCAACAAATTCAACAACAACCTCGAAATTGAAAAACAACAACAACCTCAACATTGAAAAACACCAATAAATTCAACAACAACCTCAACATTGAAAAACAACAACAAGCTCGACATTGAAAAACACCAACAAATTCAACAACAACCTCAACATTGAAAAACAACCACAACCTCAACATTGAAAAACACCAACAAATTCAACAACAACCTCAACATTGAAAAAGACCAACAAATTCAGCAACAACCTCAGCATTGAAAAACAACAACAACCTCAACATTGAAAAACACCAACAAATTCAACAAGAACCTCAGCATTGAAAAACAACAACAACCTCAACATTGAAAAACACCAACAAATTCACAAATACCTCAACATTGAAAAACAACAACAACCTCAACATTGAAAAACACCAACAAATTCAACAACAAATTCAACATTGAAAACCACCAACAAATTCAACAACAACCTCGAAATTGAAAAACACCAACAAATTCAACAACAACCTCATCATTGAAAAACAACAACAACCTCAACATTGAAAAACACCAACAAATTCAACAACAACCTCAACATTGAAAAACAACAACAACCTCAACATTGAAAAACAACAACAAATTCAACAACAACCTCAACATTGAAAAACAGCAACAACCTCAACATTGAAAAACACCAACAAATTCAACAACAACCTCAACATTGAAAAACAACAACAACCTCAACATTGAAAAACACCAACAAATTCAACAACAACCTCAACATTGAAAAACAACAACAAGCTCAACATTGAAAAACACCATCAAATTCAACAACAACTTCAACATTGAAAAACACCAACAAATTCAACAACAGCCTCGAAATTGAAAAACACCAACAAATTCAGCAACAACCTCAGCATTGAAAAACAACAACAACCTCAACATTGAAAAACAACAACAAATTCAACAACAACCTCAACTTTGAAAAACAACAACAACGTCAACATTGAAAAACACCAACAAATTCAACAATAACTTCAACATTGAAAAACACCAACAAATTCAACAACAACCTCGAAATTGAAAAACACCAACAAATTCAACAACAACCTCAACATTGAAAAACAACAACAACCTCAACATTGAAAAACACCAATAAATTCAACAACAACCTCAACATTGAAAAACAACAACAACCTCGACATTGAAAAACACCAACAAATTCAACAGCAACCTCAACATTGAAAAACAACCACAACCTCAACTTTTAAATACACCAACAAATTCAACAACAACCTCTACATTGAAAAAGACCAACAAATTCAGCAACAACCTCAGCATTGAAAAACAACAACAACCTCAACATTGAAAAACACCAACAAATTCAACAACCTCAGCATTGAAAAACAACAACAACCTCAACATTGAAAAACACCAACAAATTCAACAAATACCTCAACATTGAAAAACAACAACAACCTCAACATTGAAATACACCAACAAATTCAACAACAAATTCAACATTGAAAACCACCAACAAATTCAACAACAACCTCGAAATTGAAAAACACCAACAAATTCAACAACAACCTCAACATTGAAAAACAACAAGAACCTCAACATTGAAAAACACCAACAAATTCAACAACAACCTCAACATTGAAAAACAACAACAACCTCAACATTGAAAAACACCAACAAATTCAACAACAACCTCAACATTGAAAAACAACAACAACCTCAACATTGAAAAACACCAACAAATTCAACAACAACTTCAACATTGAAAAACACCAACAAATTCAACAACAACCTCGAAATTGAAAAACACCAACAAATACAACAACAACCTCAACATTGAAAAACAACAACAACCTCAACATTGAAAAACACCAACAAATTCAACAACAACCTCAACATTGAAAAACAACAACAACCTCAACATTGCAAAACACCAGCAAATTCCACAACAACCTCAACATTTAAAAACACCAACAAATTCAACAACAACCTCAACATTGAAAAACAACAACAATCTCAACATTGAAAAACACCAACAAATTCAACAACAACCTCAACATTGAAAAACAACAACAACCTCAACATTGAAAAACACCAGCAAATTCAACAACAACTTCAACATTGAAAAACACCAACAAATTCAACAACAACTTCGACATTGAAAAACACCCTCAAATTCAACATCAACCTCAACATTGAAAAACACAAACAACCTCAAAATTGAAAAAACACCAAAAAATTCAACAACAACCTCAACATTGAAAAACAGCAACAACCTCAACATTGAAAAACAACAAGCTCAACATTGAAAAACACCAACAAATTCAACAACAACCTCAACATTGAAAAACACCAACAAATTCAACAACAACCTCAACATTGATAAACAACAACAACCTAAACATTGAAAAACACCAACAAATTCAACAACAACCTCAACATTGAAAAACAACAACAACCTCAACATTGAAAAACACCAACAAATTCAGCAACAACCTCAACATTGAAAAACACCAACAATTTCAACAACAACCTCAAAATTGAAAAACACCAACAAATTCAACAACAACCTCAACAATGAAAAACAACAACAACCTCAACATTGAAAAACACCAACAAATTCAACAACAACCTCAACATTGAAAAACAACAACAACCTCAACATTGAAAAACACCAACAAATTCAACAACAACCTCAACATTGAAAAACAACAAACTCAACATTGAAAAACACCAACAAATTCTACAACAACCTCAACATTGAAAAACAACAACAAACTCAACATTGAAAAACACCAACAAATTCAACAATAACCTCAACATTGAAAAACAACAACAACCTCAACATTGAAAAACACCAACAAATTCAACAACATCCTCAACATTGAAAAACACCAATAAATTCAACAACAACCTCAACATTGAAAAACAACAACAACCTCAACATTGAAAAACACCAACAAATTCAACAACAACCTCAACATTGAAAAACACTAACAAATTCAGCAACAACCTCAGCATTGAAAAACAACAACAACCTCAACATTGAAAAACACCAACAAATTCAACAACAACCTCAACTTTGAAAAACAACAACAACCTCAACATTGAAAAACACCAACAAATTCAACAACAACCTCAACATTGAAAAAGACCAACAAATTCAGCAACAACCTCAGCATTGAAAAACAACAACAACCTCAACATTGAAAAACACCAACAAATTCAACAACAACCTCAGCATTGAAACACAACAACAACCTCAACATTGAAAAACACCAACAAATTCAACAAATACCTCAACATTGAAAAACAACAACAACCTCAACATTGAAAAACACCAACAAATTCAACAACAAATTCAACATTGAAAACCACCAACAAATTCAACAACAACCTCGAAATTGAAAAACACCAACAAATTCAACAACAACCTCAACATTGAAAAACAACAACAACCTCAACATTGAAAAACCCCAACAAATTCAACAACAACCTCAACATTGAAAAACAACAACAACCTCAACATTGAAAAACACCAACAAATTCAACAACAACCTCAACATTGAAAAACAACAACAACCTCAACATTGAAAAACACCAACAAATTCAACAACAACTTCAACATTGAAAAACACCAACAACTTCAACAACAACCTCAACATTGAAAAACACCAACAAATACAACATCAACCTCAACATTGAAAAACAACAACAACCTCAACATTGAAAAACACCAACAAATTCAACAACAACCTCAACATTGAAAAACAACAACAACCTCAACATTGCAAAACACCAGCAAATTCCACAACAACCTCAACATTTAAAAACACCAACAAATTCAACAACAACCTCAACATTGAAAAACAACAACAATCTCAACATTGAAAAACACCAACAAATTCAACAACAACCTCAACATTGAAAAACAACAACAACCTCAACATTGAAAAACACCAGCAAATTCAACAACAACTTCAACATTGAAAAACACCAACAAATTCAACAACAACTTCGACATTGAAAAACACCCTCAAATTCAACATCAACCTCAACATTGAAAAACACAAACAACCTCAAAATTGAAAAAACACCAACAAATTCAACAACAACCTCAACATTGAAAAACAGCAACAACCTCAACATTGAAAAACAACAAGCTCAACATTGAAAAACACCAACAAATTCAACAACAACCTCAACATTGAAAAACACCAACAAATTCAACAACAACCTCAACATTGATAAACAACAACAACCTAAACATTGAAAAACACCAACAAATTCAACAACAACCTCAACATTGAAAAACAACAACAACCTCAACATTGAAAAACACCAACAAATTCAGCAACAACCTCAACATTGAAAAACACCAACAATTTCAACAACAACCTCAAAATTGAAAAACACCAACAAATTCAACAACAACCTCAACAATGAAAAACAACAACAACCTCAACATTGAAAAACACCGACAAATTCAACAACAACCTCAACATTGAAAAACAACAACAACCTCAACATTGAAAAACACCAACAAATTCAACAACAACCTCAACATTGAAAAACAACAAACTCAACATTGAAAAACACCAACAAATTCTACAACAACCTCAACATTGAAAAACAACAACAAACTCAACATTGAAAAACACCAACAAATTCAACAATAACCTCAACAATGAAAAACAACAACAACCTCAAAATTGAAAAACACCAACAAATTCAACAACAACCTCAACAATGAAAACCAACAACAACCTCAACATTGAAAAACACCAACAAATTCAACAACAACCTCAACATTGAAAAACAACAACAACCTCAACATTGAAAAACACCAACAAATTCAACAATAACCTCAACATTGAAAAACAACAACAACCTCAACATTGAAAAACACCAACAAATTCAACAACATCCTCAACATTGAAAAACACCAATAAATTCAACAACAACCTCAACATTGAAAAACAACAACAACCTCAACATTGAAAAACACCAACAAATTCAACAACAACCTCAACATTGAAAAACAACAAACTCAACATTGAAAAACACCAACAAATTCTACAACAACCTCAACATTGAAAAACAACAACAAACTCAACATTGAAAAACACCAACAAATTCAACAATAACCTCAACATTGAAAAACAACAACAACCTCAACATTGAAAAACACCAACAAATTCAACAACATCCTCAACATTGAAAAACACCAATAAATTCAACAACAACCTCAACATTGAAAAACAACAACAACCTCAACATTGAAAAACACCAACAAATTCAACAACAACCTCAACATTGAAAAACACCAACAAATTCAGCAACAACCTCAGCATTGAAAAACAACAACAACCTCAACATTGAAAAACACCAACAAATTCAACAACAACCTCAACTTTGAAAAACAACAACAACCTCAACATTGAAAAACACCAACAAATTCAACAACAACCTCAACATTGAAAAAGACCAACAAATTCAGCAACAACCTCAGCATTGAAAAACAACAACAACCTCAACATTGAAAAACACCAACAAATTCAACAACAACCTCAGCATTGAAACACAACAACAACCTCAACATTGAAAAACACCAAGAAATTCAACAAATACCTCAACATTGAAAAACAACAACAACCTCAACATTGAAAAACACCAACAAATTCAACAACAAATTCAACATTGAAAACCACCAACAAATTCAACAACAACCTCGAAATTGAAAAACACCAACAAATTCAACAACAACCTCAACATTGAAAAACAACAACAACCTCAACATTGAAAAACCCCAACAAATTCAACAACAACCTCAACATTGAAAAACAACAACAACCTCAACATTGAAAAACACCAACAAATTCAACAACAACCTCAACATTGAAAAACAACAACAACCTCAACATTGAAAAACACCAACAAATTCAACAACAACTTCAACATTGAAAAACACCAACAACTTCAACAACAACCTCAACATTGAAAAACACCAACAAATACAACATCAACCTCAACATTGAAAAACAACAACAACCTCAACATTGAAAAACACCAACAAATTCAACAACAACCTCAACATTGAAAAACAACAACAACCTCAACATTGCAAAACACCAGCAAATTCCACAACAACCTCAACATTTAAAAACACCAACAAATTCAACAACAACCTCAACATTGAAAAACAACAACAATCTCAACATTGAAAAACACCAACAAATTCAACAACAACCTCAACATTGAAAAACAACAACAACCTCAACATTGAAAAACACCAGCAAATTCAACAACAACTTCAACATTGAAAAAAACCAACAAATTCAACAACAACTTCGACATTGAAAAACACCCTCAAATTCAACATCAACCTCAACATTGAAAAACACAAACAACCTCAAAATTGAAAAAACACCAACAAATTCAACAACAACCTCAACATTGAAAAACAGCAACAACCTCAACATTGAAAAACAACAAGCTCAACATTGAAAAACACCAACAAATTCAACAACAACCTCAACATTGAAAAACACCAACAAATTCAACAACAACCTCAACATTGATAAACAACAACAACCTAAACATTGAAAAACACCAACAAATTCAACAACAACCTCAACATTGAAAAACAACAACAACCTCAACATTGAAAAACACCAACAAATTCAGCAACAACCTCAACATTGAAAAACACCAACAATTTCAACAACAACCTCAACATTGAAAAACAACAAACTCAACATTGAAAAACACCAGCAAATTCAACAACAACTTCAACATTGAAAAACACCAACAAATTCAACAACAACTTCGACATTGAAAAACACCCTCAAATTCAACATCAACCTCAACATTGAAAAACACAAACAACCTCAAAATTGAAAAAACACCAACAAATTCAACAACAACCTCAACATTGAAAAACAGCAACAACCTCAACATTGAAAAACAACAAGCTCAACATTGAAAAACACCAACAAATTCAACAACAACCTCAACATTGAAAAACACCAACAAATTCAACAACAACCTCAACATTGATAAACAACAACAACCTAAACATTGAAAAACACCAACAAATTCAACAACAACCTCAACATTGAAAAACAACAACAACCTCAACATTGAAAAACACCAACAAATTCAGCAACAACCTCAACATTGAAAAACACCAACAAATTCAACAACAACCTCAACATTGAAAAACAACAAACTCAACATTGAAAAACACCAACAAATTCTACAACAACCTCAACATTGAAAAACACCAACAAATTCAACAACAACCTCAACTTTGAAAAACAACAACAACCTCAACATTGAAAAACACCAACAAATTCAACAACAACCTCAACATTGAAAAAGACCAACAAATTCAGCAACAACCTCAGCATTGAAAAACAACAACAACCTCAACATTGAAAAACACCAACAAATTCAACAACAACCTCAGCATTGAAACACAACAACAACCTCAACATTGAAAAACAACAACAAATTCAACAAATACCTCAACATTGAAAAACAACAACAACCTCAACATTGAAAAACACCAACAAATTCAACAACAAATTCAACATTGAAAACCACCAACAAATTCAACAACAACCTCGAAATTGAAAAACACCAACAAATTCAACAACAACCTCAACATTGAAAAACAACAACAACCTCAACATTGAAAAACCCCAACAAATTCAACAACAACCTCAACATTGAAAAACAACAACAACCTCCACATTGAAAAACACCAACAAATTCAACAACAACCTCAACATTGAAAAACAACAACAACCTCAACATTGAAAAACACCAACAAATTCAACAACAACTTCAACATTGAAAAACACCAACAACTTCAACAACAACCTCAACATTGAAAAACACCAACAAATACAACATCAACCTCAACATTGAAAAACAACAACAACCTCAACATTGAAAAACACCAACAAATTCAACAACAACCTCAACATTGAAAAACAACAACAACCTCAACATTGCAAAACACCAGCAAATTCCACAACAACCTCAACATTTAAAAACACCAACAAATTCAACAACAACCTCAACATTGAAAAACAACAACAATCTCAACATTGAAAAACACCAACAAATTCAACAACAACCTCAACATTGAAAAACAACAACAACCTCAACATTGAAAAACACCAGCAAATTCAACAACAACTTCAACATTGAAAAACACCAACAAATTCAACAACAACTTCGACATTGAAAAACACCCTCAAATTCAACATCAACCTCAACATTGAAAAACACAAACAACCTCAAAATTGAAAAAACACCAACAAATTCAACAACAACCTCAACATTGAAAAACAGCAACAACCTCAACATTGAAAAACAACAAGCTCAACATTGAAAAACACCAACAAATTCAACAACAACCTCAACATTGAAAAACACCAACAAATTCAACAACAACCTCAACATTGATAAACAACAACAACCTAAACATTGAAAAACACCAACAAATTCAACAACAACCTCAACATTGAAAAACAACAACAACCTCAACATTGAAAAACACCAACAAATTCAGCAACAACCTCAACATTGAAAAACACCAACAATTTCAACAACAACCTCAAAATTGAAAAACACCAACAAATTCAACAACAACCTCAACAATGAAAAACAACAACAACCTCAACATTGAAAAACACCGACAAATTCAACAACAACCTCAACATTGAAAAACAACAACAACCTCAACATTGAAAAACACCAACAAATTCAACAACAACCTCAACATTGAAAAACAACAAACTCAACATTGAAAAACACCAACAAATTCTACAACAACCTCAACATTGAAAAACAACAACAAACTCAACATTGAAAAACACCAACAAATTCAACAATAACCTCAACAATGAAAAACAACAACAACCTCAAAATTGAAAAACACCAACAAATTCAACAACAACCTCAACAATGAAAAACAACAACAACCTCAACATTGAAAAACACCAACAAATTCAACAACAACCTCAACACTGAAAAACAACAACAACCTCAACATTGAAAAACACCAACAAATTCAACAATAACCTCAACATTGAAAAGCAACAACAACCTCAACATTGAAAAACACCAACAAATTCAACAACATCCTCAACATTGAAAAACACCAATAAATTCAACAACAACCTCAACATTGAAAAACAACAACAACCTCAACATTGAAAAACACCAACAAATTCAACAACAACCTCAACATTGAAAAACAACAACAACCTCAACATTGAAAAACACCAACAAATTCAACAACAACCTCAACATTGAAAAACACCAACAAATTCAGCAACAACCTCAGCATTGAAAAACAACAACAACCTCAACATTGAAAAACACCAACAAATTCAACAACAACCTCAACATTGAAAAAGACCAACAAATTCAACAACAACCTCGAAATTGAAAAACAACAACAACCTCAACATTGAAAAACACCAATAAATTCAACAACAACCTAAACATTGAAAAACAACAACAACCTCGACATTGAAAAACACCAACAAATTCAACAACAACCTCAACATTGAAAAACAACCACAACCTCAACATTGAAAAACACCAACAAATTCAACAACAACCTCAACATTGAAAAAGACCAACAAATTCAGCAACAACCTCAGCATTGAAAAACAACAACAACCTCAACATTGAAAAACACCAACAAATTCAACAAGAACCTCAGCATTGAAAAACAACAACAACCTCAACATTGAAAAACACCAACAAATTCACAAATACCTCAACATTGAAAAACAACAACAACCTCAACATTGAAAAACACCAACAAATTCAACAACAAATTCAGCATTGAAAACCACCAACAAATTCAACAACAACCTCGAAATTGAAAAACACCAACAAATTCAACAACAACCTCAACATTGAAAAACAACAACAACCTCAACATTGAAAAACACCAACAAATTCAACAACAACCTCAACATTGAAAAACAACAACAACCTCAACATTGAAAAACAACAACAAATTCAACAACAACCTCAACATTGAAAAACAACAACAACCTCAACATTGAAAAACACCAACAAATTCAACAACAACCTCAACATTGAAAAACAACAACAACCTCAACATTGAAAAACACCAACAAATTCAACAACAACCTCAACATTGAAAAACAACAACAACCTCAACATTGAAAAACACCATCAAATTCAACAACAACTTCAACATTGAAAAACACCAACAAATTCAACAACAGCCTCGAAATTGAAAAACACCAACAAATTCAGCAACAACCTCAGCATTGAAAAACAACAACAACCTCAACATTGAAAAACAACACCAAATTCAACAACAACCTCAACTTTGAAAAACAACAACAACCTCAACATTGAAAAACACCAACAAATTCAACAATAACTTCAACATTGAAAAACACCAACAAATTCAACAACAACCTCGAAATTGAAAAACACCAACAAATTCAACAACAACCTCAACATTGAAAAACAACAACAACCTCAACATTGAAAAACACCAATAAATTCAACAACAACCTCAACATTGAAAAACAACAACAACCTCGACATTGAAAAACACCAACAAATTCAACAGCAACCTCAACATTGAAAAACAACCACAACCTCAACATTGAAAAACACCAACAAATTCAACAACAACCTCAACATTGAAAAAGACCAACAAATTCAGCAACAACCTCAGCATTGAAAAACAACAACAACCTCAACATTGAAAAACACCAACAAATTCAACAACCTCAGCATTGAAAAACAACAACAACCTCAACATTGAAAAACACCAACAAATTCAACAACAACCTCAACATTGAAAAACAACAACAACCTCAACATTGAAAAACACCAACAAATTCAACAACAACCTCAACATTGAAAAACAACAACAACCTCAACATTGAAAAACACCAACAAATTCAACAACAACTTCAACATTGAAAAACACCAACAACTTCAACAACAACCTCAACATTGAAAAACACCAACAAATACAACATCAACCTCAACATTGAAAAACAACAACAACCTCAACATTGAAAAACACCAACAAATTCAACAACAACCTCAACATTGAAAAACAACAACAACCTCAACATTGCAAAACACCAGCAAATTCCACAACAACCTCAACATTTAAAAACACCAACAAATTCAACAACAACCTCAACATTGAAAAACAACAACAATCTCAACATTGAAAAACACCAACAAATTCAACAACAACCTCAACATTGAAAAACAACAACAACCTCAACATTGAAAAACACCAGCAAATTCAACAACAACTTCAACATTGAAAAACACCAACAAATTCAACAACAACTTCGACATTGAAAAACACCCTCAAATTCAACATCAACCTCAACATTGAAAAACACAAACAACCTCAAAATTGAAAAAACACCAACAAATTCAACAACAACCTCAACATTGAAAAACAGCAACAACCTCAACATTGAAAAACAACAAGCTCAACATTGAAAAACACCAACAAATTCAACAACAACCTCAACATTGAAAAACACCAACAAATTCAACAACAACCTCAACATTGATAAACAACAACAACCTAAACATTGAAAAACACCAACAAATTCAACAACAACCTCAACATTGAAAAACAACAACAACCTCAACATTGAAAAACACCAACAAATTCAGCAACAACCTCAACATTGAAAAACACCAACAATTTCAACAACAACCTCAAAATTGAAAAACACCAACAAATTCAACAACAACCTCAACAATGAAAAACAACAACAACCTCAACATTGAAAAACACCGACAAATTCAACAACAACCTCAACATTGAAAAACAACAACAACCTCAACATTGAAAAACACCAACAAATTCAACAACAACCTCAACATTGAAAAACAACAAACTCAACATTGAAAAACACCAACAAATTCTACAACAACCTCAACATTGAAAAACAACAACAAACTCAACATTGAAAAACACCAACAAATTCAACAATAACCTCAACAATGAAAAACAACAACAACCTCAAAATTGAAAAACACCAACAAATTCAACAACAACCTCAACAATGAAAAACAACAACAACCTCAACATTGAAAAACACCAACAAATTCAACAACAACCTCAACATTGAAAAACAACAACAACCTCAACATTGAAAAACACCAACAAATTCAACAATAACCTCAACATTGAAAAGCAACAACAACCTCAACATTGAAAAACACCAACAAATTCAACAACATCCTCAACATTGAAAAACACCAATAAATTCAACAACAACCTCAACATTGAAAAACAACAACAACCTCAACATTGAAAAACACCAACAAATTCAACAACAACCTCAACATTGAAAAACAACAACAACCTCAACATTGAAAAACACCAACAAATTCAACAACAACCTCAACATTGAAAAACACCAACAAATTCAGCAACAACCTCAGCATTGAAAAACAACAACAACCTCAACATTGAAAAACACCAACAAATTCAACAACAACCTCAACATTGAAAAAGACCAACAAATTCAACAACAACCTCGAAATTGAAAAACAACAACAACCTCAACATTGAAAAACACCAATAAATTCAACAACAACCTCAACATTGAAAAACAACAACAACCTCGACATTGAAAAACACCAACAAATTCAACAACAACCTCAACATTGAAAAACAACCACAACCTCAACATTGAAAAACACCAACAAATTCAACAACAACCTCAACATTGAAAAAGACCAACAAATTCAGCAACAACCTCAGCATTGAAAAACAACAACAACCTCAACATTGAAAAACACCAACAAATTCAACAAGAACCTCAGCATTGAAAAACAACAACAACCTCAACATTGAAAAACACCAACAAATTCACAAATACCTCAACATTGAAAAACAACAACAACCTCAACATTGAAAAACACCAACAAATTCAACAACAAATTCAGCATTGAAAACCACCAACAAATTCAACAACAACCTCGAAATTGAAAAACACCAACAAATTCAACAACAACCTCAACATTGAAAAACAACAACAACCTCAACATTGAAAAACACCAACAAATTCAACAACAACCTCAACATTGAAAAACAACAACAACCTCAACATTGAAAAACAACAACAAATTCAACAACAACCTCAACATTGAAAAACAACAACAACCTCAACATTGAAAAACACCAACAAATTCAACAACAACCTCAACATTGAAAAACAACAACAACCTCAACATTGAAAAACACCAACAAATTCAACAACAACCTCAACATTGAAAAACAACAACAACCTCAACATTGAAAAACACCATCAAATTCAACAACAACTTCAACATTGAAAAACACCAACAAATTCAACAACAGCCTCGAAATTGAAAAACACCAACAAATTCAGCAACAACCTCAGCATTGAAAAACAACAACAACCTCAACATTGAAAAACAACACCAAATTCAACAACAACCTCAACTTTGAAAAACAACAACAACCTCAACATTGAAAAACACCAACAAATTCAACAATAACTTCAACATTGAAAAACACCAACAAATTCAACAACAACCTCGAAATTGAAAAACACCAACAAATTCAACAACAACCTCAACATTGAAAAACAACAACAACCTCAACATTGAAAAACACCAATAAATTCAACAACAACCTCAACATTGAAAAACAACAACAACCTCGACATTGAAAAACACCAACAAATTCAACAGCAACCTCAACATTGAAAAACAACCACAACCTCAACATTGAAAAACACCAACAAATTCAACAACAACCTCAACATTGAAAAAGACCAACAAATTCAGCAACAACCTCAGCATTGAAAAACAACAACAACCTCAACATTGAAAAACACCAACAAATTCAACAACCTCAGCATTGAAAAACAACAACAACCTCAACATTGAAAAACACCAACAAATTCAACAACAACCTCAACATTGAAAAACAACAACAACCTCAACATTGAAAAACACCAACAAATTCAACAACAACCTCAACATTGAAAAACAACAACAACCTCAACATTGAAAAACACCAACAAATTCAACAACAACCTCAACATTGAAAAACAACAAACTCAACATTGAAAAACACCAACAAATTCTACAACAACCTCAACATTGAAAAACAACAACAAACTCAACATTGAAAAACACCAACAAATTCAACAATAACCTCAACAATGAAAAACAACAACAACCTCAAAATTGAAAAACACCAACAAATTCAACAACAACCTCAACAATGAAAAACAACAACAACCTCAACATTGAAAAACACCAACAAATTCAACAACAACCTCAACATTGAAAAACAACAACAACCTCAACATTGAAAAACACCAACAAATTCAACAATAACCTCAACATTGAAAAACAACAACAACCTCAACATTGAAAAACACCAACAAATTCAACAACATCCTCAACATTGAAAAACACCAATAAATTCAACAACAACCTCAACATTGAAAAACAACAACAACCTCAACATTGAAAAACACCAACAAATTCAACAACAACCTCAACATTGAAAAACAACAACAACCTCAACATTGAAAAACACCAACAAATTCAACAACAACCTCAACATTGAAAAACACCAACAAATTCAGCAACAACCTCAGCATTGAAAAACAACAACAACCTCAACATTGAAAAACACCAACAAATTCAACAACAACCTCAACTTTGAAAAACAACAACAACCTCAACATTGAAAAACACCAACAAATTCAACAACAACTTCAACATTGAAAAACACCAACAAATTCAACAACAACCACGAAATTGAAAAACAACAACAACCTCAACATTGAAAAACACCAATAAATTCAACAACAACCTCAACATTGAAAAACAACAACAACCTCGACATTGAAAAACACCAACAAATTCAACAACAACCTCAACATTGAAAAACAACCACAACCTCAACATTGAAAAACACCAACAAATTCAACAACAACCTCAACATTGAAAAAGACCAACAAATTCAGCAACAACCTCAGCATTGAAAAACAACAACAACCTCAACATTGAAAAACACCAACAAATTCAACAAGAACCTCAGCATTGAAAAACAACAACAACCTCAACATTGAAAAACACCAACAAATTCAACAACAAATTCAACATTGAAAACCACCAACAAATTCAACAACAACCTCGAAATTGAAAAACACCAACAAATTCAACAACAACCTCAACATTGAAAAACAACAACAACCTCAACATTGAAAAACACCAACAAATTCAACAACAACCTCAACATTGAAAAACAACAACAACCTCAACATTGAAAAACAACAACAAATTCAACAACAACCTCAACATTGAAAAACAACAACAACCTCAACATTGAAAAACACCAACAAATTCAACAACAACCTCAACATTGAAAAACAACAACAACCTCAACATTGAAAAACACCAACAAATTCAACAACAACCTCAACATTGAAAAACAACAACAACCTCAACATTGAAAAACACCATCAAATTCAACAACAACTTCAACATTGAAAAACACCAACAAATTCAACAACAGCCTCGAAATTGAAAAACACCAACAAATTCAGCAACAACCTCAGCATTGAAAAACAACAACAACCTCAACATTGAAAAACAACAACAAATTCAACAACAACCTCAACTTTGAAAAACAACAACAACCTCAACATTGAAAAACACCAACAAATTCAACAATAACTTCAACATTGAAAAACACCAACAAATTCAACAACAACCTCGAAATTGAAAAACACCAACAAATTCAACAACAACCTCAACATTGAAAAACAACAACAACCTCAACATTGAAAAACACCAATAAATTCAACAACAACCTCAACTTTGAAAAACAACAACAACCACGACACTGAAAAACACCAACAAATTCAACAGCAACCTCAACATTGAAAAACAACCACAACCTCAACATTGAAAAACACCAACAAATTCAACAACAACCTCAACATTGAAAAAGACCAACAAATTCAGCAACAACCTCAGCATTGAAAAACAACAACAACCTCAACATTGAAAAACACCAACAAATTCAACAACCTCAGCATTGAAAAACAACAACAACCTCAACATTGAAAAACACCAACAAATTCAACAAATACCTCAACATTGAAAAACAACAACAACCTCAACATTGAAAAACACCAACAAATTCAACAACAAATTCAACATTGAAAACCACCAACAAATTCAACAACAACCTCGAAATTGAAAAACACCAACAAATTCAACAACAACCTCAACATTGAAAAACAACAACAACCTCAACATTGAAAAACACCAACAAATTCAACAACAACCTCAACATTGAAAAACAACAACAACCTCAACATTGAAAAACACCAACAAATTCAACAACAACCTCAACATTGAAAAACAACAACAACCTCAACATTGAAAAACACCAACAAATTCAACAACAACTTCAACATTGAAAAACACCAACAAATTCAACAACAACCTCGAAATTGAAAAACACCAACAAATACAACAACAACCTCAACATTGAAAAACAACAACAACCTCAACATTGAAAAACACCAACAAATTCAACAACAACCTCAACATTGAAAAACAACAACAACCTCAACATTGCAAAACACCAGCAAATTCCACAACAACCTCAACATTTAAAAACACCAACAAATTCAACAACAACCTCAACATTGAAAAACAACAACAATCTCAACATTGAAAAACACCAACAAATTCAACAACAACCTCAACATTGAAAAACAACAACAACCTCAACATTGAAAAACACCAGCAAATTCAACAACAACTTCAACATTGAAAAACACCAACAAATTCAACAACAACTTCGACATTGAAAAACACCCTCAAATTCAACATCAACCTCAACATTGAAAAACACAAACAACCTCAAAATTGAAAAAACACCAAAAAATTCAACAACAACCTCAACACTGAAAAACAACAACAACCTCAACCTTGAAAAACAACAAGCTCAACATTGAAAAACACCAACAAATTCAACAACAACCTCAACATTGAAAAACAACAACAACCTCAACATTGAAAAACACCAACAAATTCAACAACAACCTCAACATTGAAAAACAACAACAACCTCAACATTGAAAAACACCAACAAATTCAACAACAACCTCAACATTGAAAAACAACAACAACCTCAACATTGAAAAACACCAACAAATTCAACAACAACTTCAACATTGAAAAACACCAACAAATTCAACAACAACCTCGAAATTGAAAAACACCAACAAATACAACAACAACCTCAACATTGAAAAACAACAACAACCTCAACATTGAAAAACACCAACAAATTCAACAACAACCTCAACATTGAAAAACAACAACAACCTCAACATTGCAAAACACCAGCAAATTCCACAACAACCTCAACATTTAAAAACACCAACAAATTCAACAACAACCTCAACATTGAAAAACAACAACAATCTCAACATTGAAAAACACCAACAAATTCAACAACAACCTCAACATTGAAAAACAACAACAACCTCAACATTGAAAAACACCAGCAAATTCAACAACAACTTCAACATTGAAAAACACCAACAAATTCAACAACAACTTCGACATTGAAAAACACCCTCAAATTCAACATCAACCTCAACATTGAAAAACACAAACAACCTCAAAATTCAAAAAACACCAAAAAATTCAACAACAACCTCAACATTGAAAAACAACAACAACCTCAACCTTGAAAAACAACAAGCTCAACATTGAAAAACACCAACAAATTCAACAACAACCTCAACATTGATAAACAACAACAACCTAAACATTGAAAAACACCAACAAATTCAACAACAACCTCAACATTGAAAAACAACAACAACCTCAACATTGAAAAACACCAACAAATTCAGCAACAACCTCAACATTGAAAAACACCAACAATTTCAACAACAACCTCAAAATTGAAAAACACCAACAAATTCAACAACAACCTCAACAATGAAAAACAACAACAACCTCAACATTGAAAAACACCAACAAATTCAACAACAACCTCAACATTGAAAAACAACAACAACCTCAACATTGAAAAACACCAACAAATTCAACAACAACCTCAACATTGAAAAACAACAACCTCAACATTGAAAAACACCAACAAATTCTACAACAACCTCAACATTGAAAAACAACAACAAACTCAACATTGAAAAACACCAACAAATTCAACAATAACCTCAACATTGAAAAACAACAACAACCTCAACATTGAAAAACACCAACAAATTCAACAACATCCTCAACATTGAAAAACACCAATAAATTCAACAACAACCTCAACATTGAAAAACAACAACAACCTCAACATTGAAAAACACCAACAAATTCAGCAACAACCTCAGCATTGAAAAACAACAACAACCTCAACATTGAAAAACAACCAACAAATTCAACAACAACCTCAACTTTGAAAAACAACAACAACCTCAACATTGAAAAACACCAACAAATTCAACAACAACCTCAACATTGAAAAAGACCAACAAATTCAGCAACAACCTCAGCATTGAAAAACAACAACAACCTCAACATTGAAAAAAACCAACAAATTCAACAACAACCTCAGCATTGAAACACAACAACAACCTCAACATTGAAAAACACCAACAAATTCAACAAATACCTCAACATTGAAAAACAACAACAACCTCAACATTGAAAAACACCAACAAATTCAACAACAAATTCAACATTGAAAACCACCAACAAATTCAACAACAACCTCGAAATTGAAAAACACCAACAAATTCAACAACAACCTCAACATTGAAAAACACCAACAAATTCAACAACAACCTCAGCATTGAAAAACAACAACAACCTCAACATTGAAAAACACCAACAAATTCAACAAATACCTCAACATTGAAAAACAACAACAACCTCAACATTGAAAAACACCAACAAATTCAACAACAAATTCAACATTGAAAACCACCAACAAATTCAACAACAACCTCGAAATTGAAAAACACCAACAAATTCAACAACAACCTCAACATTGAAAAACAACAACAACCTCAACATTGAAAAACACCAACAAATTCAACAACAACCTCAACATTGAAAAACAACAACAACCTCAACATTGAAAAACACCAACAAATTCAACAACAACCTCAACATTGAAAAACAACAACAACCTCAACATTGAAAAACACCAACAAATTCAACAACAACTTCAACATTGAAAAACACCAACAAATTCAACAACAACCTCGAAATTGAAAAACACCAACAAATACAACAACAACCTCAACATTGAAAAACAACAACAACCTCAACATTGAAAAACACCAACATTTTCAACAACAACCTCAACATTGAAAAACAACAACAACCTCAACATTGCAAAACACCAGCAAATTCCACAACAACCTCAACATTTAAAAACACCAACAAATTCAACAACAACCTCAACATTGAAAAACAACAACAATCTCAACATTGAAAAACACCAACAAATTCAACAACAACCTCAACATTGAAAAACAACAACAACCTCAACATTGCAAAACACCAGCAAATTCAACAACAACTTCAACATTGAAAAACACCAACAAATTCAACAACAACTTCGACATTGAAAAACACCCTCAAATTCAACATCAACCTCAACATTGAAAAACAACAACAACCTCAAAATTGAAAAAACACCAACAAATTCAACAACAACCTCAACATTGAAAAACAGCAACAACCTCAACATTGAAAAACAACAAGCTCAACATTGAAAAACACCAACAAATTCAACAACAACCTCAACATTGAAAAACACCAACAAATTCAACAACAACCTCAACATTGATAAACAACAACAACCTAAACATTGAAAAACACCAACAAATTCAACAACAACCTCAACATTGAAAAACAACAACAACCTCAACATTGAAAAACACCAACAAATTCAACAACAACCTCAACATTGAAAAACACCTACAATTTCAACAACAACCTCAAAATTGAAAAACACCAACAAATTCAACAACAACCTCAACAATGAAAAACAACAACAACCTCAACATTGAAAAACACCAACAAATTCAACAACAACCTCAACATTGAAAAACAACAACAACCTCAACATTGAAAAACACCAACAAATTCAACAACAACCTCAACATTGAAAAACAACAAACTCAACTTTGAAAAACACCAACAAATTCTACAACAACCTCAACATTGAAAAACAACAACAAACTCAACATTGAAAAACACCAACAAATTCAACAATAACCTCAACATTGAAAAACAACAACAACCTCAACATTGAAAAACACCAACAAATTCAACAACATCCTCAACATTGAAAAACACCAATAAATTCAACAACAACCTCAACATTGAAAAACAACAACAACCTCAACATTGAAAAACACCAACAAATTCAACAACAACCTCAACATTGAAAAACAACAACAACCTCAACATTGAAAACACCAACAAATTCAACAACAACCTCAACATTGAAAAACACCAACAAATTAAGCAACAACCTCAGCATTGAAAAACAGCAACAACCTCAACATTGAAAAACACCAACAAATTCAACAACAACCTCAACTTTGAAAAACAACAACAACCTCAACATTGAAAAACACCAACAAATTCAACAACAACCTCGAAATTGAAAAATACCAACAAATTCAACAACAACCTCAACATTGAAAAACACCAACAAATTCAACAACAACCTCAACATTGAAAAACAACAACAACCTCAACATTGAAAAACACCAATAAATTCAACAACAACCTCAACATTGAAAAACAACAACAACCTCAACATTGAAAAACACCAACAAATTCAACAACAACCTCAACATTGAAAAACACCTACAATTTCAACAACAACCTCAAAATTGAAAAACACCAACAAATTCAACAACAACCTCAACAATGAAAAACAACAACAACCTCAACATTGAAAAACACCAACAAATTCAACAACAACCTCAACATTGAAAAACAACAACAACCTCAACATTGAAAAACACCAACAAATTCAACAACAACCTCAACATTGAAAAACAACAAACTCAACTTTGAAAAACACCAACAAATTCTACAACAACCTCAACATTGAAAAACAACAACAAACTCAACATTGAAAAACACCAACAAATTCAACAATAACCTCAACATTGAAAAACAACAACAACCTCAACATTGAAAAACACCAACAAATTCAACAACATCCTCAACATTGAAAAACACCAATAAATTCAACAACAACCTCAACATTGAAAAACAACAACAACCTCAACATTGAAAAACACCAACAAATTCAACAACAACCTCAACATTGAAAAACAACAACAACCTCAACATTGAAAACACCAACAAATTCAACAACAACCTCAACATTGAAAAACACCAACAAATTAAGCAACAACCTCAGCATTGAAAAACAGCAACAACCTCAACATTGAAAAACACCAACAAATTCAACAACAACCTCAACTTTGAAAAACAACAACAACTTCAACATTGAAAAACACCAACAAATTCAACAACAACCTCGAAATTGAAAAATACCAACAAATTCAACAACAACCTCAACATTGAAAAACACCAACAAATTCAACAACAACCTCAACATTGAAAAACAACAACAACCTCAACATTGAAAAACACCAATAAATTCAACAACAACCTCAACATTGAAAAACAACAACAACCTCGACATTGAAAAACACCAACAAATTCAACAACAACCTCAACATTGAAAAACAACAACAACCTCAACATTGAAAAACACCAACAAATTCAACAACAACCTCAACATTGAAAAACACCAACAAATTCAGCAACAACCTCAGCATTGAAAAACAACAACAACCTCAACATTGAAAAACACCAACAAATTCAACAACAACCTCAGCATTGAAAAACAACAACAACCTCAACATTGAAAAACACCAACAAATTCAACAACAACCTCAACATTGAAAAACAACAGCAACCTCAACATTGAAAAACACCAAAAAATTTAGCAACAAATTCAACATTGAAAACCACCAACAAATTCAACAACAACCTCGAAATTGAAAAACACCAACAAATTCAACAACAACCTCAACATTGAAAAACACCAACAAATTCAACAACAACCTCAAAATTGAAAAACACCAACAAATTCAACAACAAAGTCAACATTGAAAAACACCAACAAATTCAACAACAACCTCATCATTGAAAAACAACAACAACCTCAACATTGAAAAACACCAACAAATTCAACAACAACCTCAACATTGAAAAGCACCAAAAAATTCAACAACAACCTCAAAATTGAAAAACAACAACAACCACAACATTGAAAAACACCAACAAATTCAACAACAACCTCAACATTGAAAAACAACAACAACCTCAACATTGGAAAACACCAACAAATTCAACAACAACCTCAACATTGAAAAACAACAACAAACTCAACATTGAAAAACACCAACAAATTCAACAACAACCTCAACATTGAAAAACAGCAACAACCTCAACATTGAAAAACACCACCAAATTCAACAACAACCTCAGCATTGAAAAACAACAACAACCTCAACATTGAAAAACACCAACAAATTCAACAACAACCTCAACATTGAAAAACAACAACAACCTCAACATTGAAAAACACCAACAAATTCAACAACAACTTCAACATTGAAAAACACCAACAAATTCAACAACAACCTCGAAATTGAAAAACACCAACAAATACAACAACAACCTCAACATTGAAAAACAACAACAACCTCAACATTGAAAAACACCAACAAATTCAACAACAACCTCAACATTGAAAAACAACAACAACCTCAACATTGCAAAACACCAGCAAATTCCACAACAACCTCAACATTTAAAAACACCAACAAATTCAACAACAACCTCAACATTGAAAAACAACAACAATCTCAACATTGAAAAACACCAACAAATTCAACAACAACCTCAACATTGAAAAACAACAACAACCTCAACATTGAAAAACACCAGCAAATTCAGAACAACTTCAACATTGAAAAACACCAACAAATTCAACAACAACTTCGACATTGAAAAACACCCTCAAATTCAACATCAACCTCAACATTGAAAAACACCAACAACCTCAAAATTGAAAAAACACCAAGAAATTCAACAACAACCTCAACATTGAAAAACAGCAACAACCTCAACATTGAAAAACAACAACCTCAACATTGAAAAACACCAACAAATTCAACAACAACCTCAACATTGAAAAACACCAACAAATTCAACAACAACCTCAACATTGATAAACAACAACAACCTAAACATTGAAAAACACCAACAAATTCAACAACAACCTCAACATTGAAAAACAACAACAACCTCAACATTGAAAAACACCAACAAATTCAACAACAACCTCAACATTGAAAAACACCAACAAATTCAACAACAACCTCAAAATTGAAAAACACCAACAAATTCAACAACAACCTCAACAATGAAAAACAACAACAACCTCAACATTGAAAAACACCAACAAATTCAACAACAACCTCAACATTGAAAAACAACAACAACCTCAACATTGAAAAACACCAACAAATTCAACAACAACCTCAACATTGAAAAACAACAAACTCAACATTGAAAAACACCAACAAATTCAACAACAACCTCAACATTGAAAAAGAACAACAAACTCAACATTGAAAAACACCAACAAATTCAACAATAACCTCAACATTGAAAAACAACAACAACCTCAACATTGAAAACCACCAACAAATTCAACAACATCCTCAACATTGAAAAACACCAATAAATTCAACAACAACCTCAACATTGAAAAACAACAACAACCTCAACATTGAAAAACAGCAACAAATTCAACAAAAACCTCAACATTGAAAAACAACAACAACCTCAACATTGAAAAACACCAACAAATTCAACAACAACCTCAACATTGAAAAACACCAACAAATTCAGCAACAACCTCAGCATTGAAAAACAACAACAACCTCAACATTGAAAAACACCAACAAATTCAACAACAACCTCAACTTTGAAAAACAACAACAACCTCAACATTGAAAAACACCAACAAATTCAACAACAACTTCAACTTTGAAAAACACCAACAAATTCAACAACATCCTCAACATTGAAAAACACCAATAAATTCAACAACAACCTCAACATTGAAAAACAACAACAACCTCAACATTGAAAAACACCAACAAATTCAACAACAACCTCAACATTGAAAAACACCAACAAATTCAGCAACAACCTCAGCATTGAAAAACAACAACAACCTCAACATTGAAAAACACCAACAAATTCAACAACAACCTCAACTTTGAAAAACAACAACAACCTCAACATTGAAAAACACCAACAAATTCAACAACAACCTCAACATTGAAAAAGACCAACAAATTCAGCAACAACCTCAGCATTGAAAAACAACAACAACCTCAACATTGAAAAACACCAACAAATTCAACAACAACCTCAGCATTGAAAAACAACAACAACCTCAACATTGAAAAACACCAACAAATTCAACAAATACCTCAACATTGAAAAACAACAACAACCTCAACATTGAAAAACACCAACAAATTCAACAACAAATTCAACATTGAAAACCACCAACAAATTCAACAACAACCTCGAAATTGAAAAACACCAACAAATTCAACAACAACCTCAACATTGAAAAACAACAACAACCTCAACATTGAAAAACACCAACAAATTCAACAACAACCTCAACATTGAAAAACAACAACAACCTCAACATTGAAAAACACCAACAAATTCAACAACAACCTCAACATTGAAAAACAACAACAACCTCAACATTGAAAAACACCAACAAATTCAACAACAACTTCAACTTTGAAAAACACCAACAAATTCAACAACAACCTCGAAATTGAAAAACACCAACAAATACAACAACAACCTCAACATTGAAAAACAACAACAACCTCAACATTGAAAAACACCAACAAATTCAACAACAACCTCAACATTGAAAAACAACAACAACCTCAACATTGCAAAACACCAGCAAATTCCACAACAACCTCAACATTTAAAAACACCAACAAATTCAACAACAACCTCAACATTGAAAAACAACAACAATCTCAACATTGAAAAACACCAACAAATTCAACAACAACCTCAGCATTGAAAAACAACAACAACCTCAACATTGAAAAACACCAACAAATTCAACAACAACCTCAGCATTGAAAAACAACAACAACCTCAACATTGAAAAACACCAACAAATTCAACAACAACCTCAACATTGAAAAACAACAGCAACCTCAACATTGAAAAACACCAAAAAATTTAGCAACAAATTCAACATTGAAAACCACCAACAAATTCAACAACAACCTCGAAATTGAAAAACACCAACAAATTCAACAACAACCTCAACATTGAAAAACACCAACAAATTCAACAACAACCTCAAAATTGAAAAACACCAACAAATTCAACAACAAAGTCAACATTGAAAAACACCAACAAATTCAACAACAACCTCATCATTGAAAAACAACAACAACCTCAACATTGAAAAACACCAACAAATTCAACAACAACCTCAACATTGAAAAACAACAACAATCTCAACATTGAAAAACACCAACAAATTCAACAACAACCTCAACATTGAAAAACAACAACAACCTCAACATTGAAAAACACCAGCAAATTCAGAACAACTTCAACATTGAAAAACACCAACAAATTCAACAACAACTTCGACATTGAAAAACACCCTCAAATTCAACATCAACCTCAACATTGAAAAACACCAACAACCTCAAAATTGAAAAAACACCAAGAAATTCAACAACAACCTCAACATTGAAAAACAGCAACAACCTCAACATTGAAAAACAACAACCTCAACATTGAAAAACACCAACAAATTCAACAACAACCTCAACATTGAAAAACACCAACAAATTCAACAACAACCTCAACATTGATAAACAACAACAACCTAAACATTGAAAAACACCAACAAATTCAACAACAACCTCAACATTGAAAAACAACAACAACCTCAACATTGAAAAACAGCAACAAATTCAACAACAACCTCAACATTGAAAAACACCAACAAATTCAACAACAACCTCAAAATTGAAAAACACCAACAAATTCAACAACAACCTCAACAATGAAAAACAACAACAACCTCAACATTGAAAAACACCAACAAATTCAACAACAACCTCAACATTGAAAAACAACAACAACCTCAACATTGAAAAACACCAACAAATTCAACAACAACCTCAACATTGAAAAACAACAAACTCAACATTGAAAAACACCAACAAATTCAACAACAACCTCAACATTGAAAAAGAACAACAAACTCAACATTGAAAAACACCAACAAATTCAACAATAACCTCAACGTTGAAAAACAACAACAACCTCAACATTGAAAACCACCAACAAATTCAACAACATCCTCAACATTGAAAAACACCAATAAATTCAACAACAACCTCAACATTGAAAAACAACAACAACCTCAACATTGAAAAACAGCAACAAATTCAACAAAAACCTCAACATTGAAAAACAACAACAACCTCAACATTGAAAAACACCAACAAATTCAACAACAACCTCAACATTGAAAAACACCAACAAATTCAGCAACAACCTCAGCATTGAAAAACAACAACAACCTCAACATTGAAAAACACCAACAAATTCAACAACAACCTCAACTTTGAAAAACAACAACAACCTCAACATTGAAAAACACCAACAAATTCAACAACAACTTCAACTTTGAAAAACACCAACAAATTCAACAACATCCTCAACATTGAAAAACACCAATAAATTCAACAACAACCTCAACATTGAAAAACAACAACAACCTCAACATTGAAAAACACCAACAAATTCAACAACAACCTCAACATTGAAAAACACCAACAAATTCAGCAACAACCTCAGCATTGAAAAACAACAACAACCTCAACATTGAAAAACACCAACAAATTCAACAACAACCTCAACTTTGAAAAACAACAACAACCTCAACATTGAAAAACACCAACAAATTCAACAACAACCTCAACATTGAAAAAGACCAACAAATTCAGCAACAACCTCAGCATTGAAAAACAACAACAACCTCAACATTGAAAAACACCAACAAATTCAACAACAACCTCAGCATTGAAAAACAACAACAACCTCAACATTGAAAAACACCAACAAATTCAACAAATACCTCAACATTGAAAAACAACAACAACCTCAACATTGAAAAACACCAACAAATTCAACAACAAATTCAACATTGAAAACCACCAACAAATTCAACAACAACCTCGAAATTGAAAAACACCAACAAATTCAACAACAACCTCAACATTGAAAAACAACAACAACCTCAACATTGAAAAACACCAACAAATTCAACAACAACCTCAACATTGAAAAACAACAACAACCTCAACATTGAAAAACACCAACAAATTCAACAACAACCTCAACATTGAAAAACAACAACAACCTCAACATTGAAAAACACCAACAAATTCAACAACAACTTCAACTTTGAAAAACACCAACAAATTCAACAACAACCTCGAAATTGAAAAACACCAACAAATACAACAACAACCTCAACATTGAAAAACAACAACAACCTCAACATTGAAAAACACCAACAAATTCAACAACAACCTCAACATTGAAAAACAACAACAACCTCAACATTGCAAAACACCAGCAAATTCCACAACAACCTCAACATTTAAAAACACCAACAAATTCAACAACAACCTCAACATTGAAAAACAACAACAATCTCAACATTGAAAAACACCAACAAATTCAACAACAACCTCAACATTGAAAAACAACAACAACCTCAACATTGAAAAACACCAGCAAATTCAACAACAACTTCAACATTGAAAAACACCAACAAATTCAACAACAACTTCGACATTGAAAAACACCCTCAAATTCAACATCAACCTCAACATTGAAAAACACAAACAACCTCAAAATTGAAAAAACACCAACAAATTCAACAACAACCTCAACATTGAAAAACAGCAACAACCTCAACATTGAAAAACAACAAGCTCAACATTGAAAAACACCAACAAATTCAACAACAACCTCAACATTGAAAAACACCAACAAATTCAACAACAACCTCAACATTGATAAACAACAACAACCTAAACATTGAAAAACACCAACAAATTCAACAACAACCTCAACATTGAAAAACAACAACAACATCAACATTGAAAAACACCAACAAATTCAGCAACAACCTCAACATTGAAAAACACCAACAATTTCAACAACAACCTCAAAATTGAAAAACACCAACAAATTCAACAACAACCTCAACAATGAAAAACAACAACAACCTCAACATTGAAAAACACCAACAAATTCAACAACAACCTCAACATTGAAAAACAACAACAACCTCAACATTGAAAAACACCAACAAATTCAACAACAACCTCAACATTGAAAAACAACAAACTCAACATTGAAAAACACCAACAAATTCTACAACAACCTCAACATTGAAAAACAACAACAAACTCAACATTGAAAAACAACAACAACCTCAACATTGAAAAACACCAACAAATTCAACAACAACCTCAACATTGAAAAAGACCAACAAATTCAGCAACAACCTCAGCATTGAAAAACAACAACAACCTCAACATTGAAAAACACCAACAAATTCAACAACAACCTCAGCATTGAAAAACAACAACAACCTCAACATTGAAAAACACCAACAAATTCAACAAATACCTCAACATTGAAAAACAGCAACAACCTCAACATTGAAAAACACCAACAAATTCAACAACAAATTCAACATTGAAAACCACCAACAAATTCAACAACAACCTCGAAATTGAAAAACACCAACAAATTCAACAACAACCTCAACATTGAAAAACAACAACAACCTCAACATTGAAAAACACCAACAAATTCAACAACAGCCTCAACATTGAAAAACAACAACAACCTCAACATTGAAAAACACCAACAAATTCAACAACAACCTCAACATTGAAAAACAACAACAACCTCAACATTGAAAAACACCAACAAATTCAACAACAACTTCAAATTTGAAAAACACCAACAAATTCAACAACAACCTCGAAATTGAAAAACACCAACAAATACAACAACAACCTCAACATTGAAAAACAACAACAACCTCAACATTGAAAAACACCAACAAATTCAACAACAACCTCAACATTGAAAAACAACAACAACCTCAACATTGCAAAACACCAGCAAATTCCACAACAACCTCAACATTTAAAAACACCAACAAATTCAACAACAACCTCAACATTGAAAAACAACAACAATCTCAACATTGAAAAACACCAACAAATTCAACAACAACCTCAACATTGAAAAACAACAACAACCTCAACATTGAAAAACACCAACAAATTCAACAACAACCTCAACATTGAAAAACACCAACAAATTCAACAACAACCTCAAAATTGAAAAACACCAACAAATTCAACAACAAAGTCAACATTGAAAAACACCAACAAATTCAACAACAACCTCATCATTGAAAAACAACAACAACCTCAACATTGAAAAACACCAACAAATTCAACAACAACCTCAACATTGAAAAGCACCAAAAAATTCAACAACAACCTCAAAATTGAAAAACAACAACAACCACAACATTGAAAAACACCAACAAATTCAACAACAACCTCAACATTGAAAAACAACAACAACCTCAACATTGGAAAACACCAACAAATTCAACAACAACCTCAACATTGAAAAACAACAACAAACTCAACATTGAAAAACACCAACAAATTCAACAACAACCTCAACATTGAAAAACAGCAACAACCTCAACATTGAAAAACACCACCAAATTCAACAACAACCTCAGCATTGAAAAACAACAACAACCTCAACATTGAAAAACACCAACAAATTCAACAACAACCTCAACATTGAAAAACAACAACAACCTCAACATTGAAAAACACCAACAAATTCAACAACAACTTCAACATTGAAAAACACCAACAAATTCAACAACAACCTCGAAATTGAAAAACACCAACAAATACAACAACAACCTCAACATTGAAAAACAACAACAACCTCAACATTGAAAAACACCAACAAATTCAACAACAACCTCAACATTGAAAAACAACAACAACCTCAACATTGCAAAACACCAGCAAATTCCACAACAACCTCAACATTTAAAAACACCAACAAATTCAACAACAACCTCAACATTGAAAAACAACAACAATCTCAACATTGAAAAACACCAACAAATTCAACAACAACCTCAACATTGAAAAACAACAACAACCTCAACATTGAAAAACACCAGCAAATTCAGAACAACTTCAACATTGAAAAACACCAACAAATTCAACAACAACTTCGACATTGAAAAACACCCTCAAATTCAACATCAACCTCAACATTGAAAAACACCAACAACCTCAAAATTGAAAAAACACCAAGAAATTCAACAACAACCTCAACATTGAAAAACAGCAACAACCTCAACATTGAAAAACAACAACCTCAACATTGAAAAACACCAATAAATTCAACAACAACCTCAACATTGAAAAACACCAACAAATTCAACAACAACCTCAACATTGAAAAACACCAACAAATTCAACAACAACCTCAAAATTGAAAAACACCAACAAATTCAACAACAACCTCAACAATGAAAAACAACAACAACCTCAACATTGAAAAACACCAACAAATTCAACAACAACCTCAACATTGAAAAACAACAACAACCTCAACATTGAAAAACACCAACAAATTCAACAACAACCTCAACATTGAAAAACAACAAACTCAACATTGAAAAACACCAACAAATTCAACAACAACCTCAACATTGAAAAAGAACAACAAACTCAACATTGAAAAACACCAACAAATTCAACAATAACCTCAACATTGAAAAACAACAACAACCTCAACATTGAAAACCACCAACAAATTCAACAACATCCTCAACATTGAAAAACACCAATAAATTCAACAACAACCTCAACATTGAAAAACAACAACAACCTCAACATTGAAAAACACCAACAAATTCAACAAAAACCTCAACATTGAAAAACAACAACAACCTCAACATTGAAAAACACCAACAAATTCAACAACAACCTCAACATTGAAAAACACCAACAAATTCAGCAACAACCTCAGCATTGAAAAACAACAACAACCTCAACATTGAAAAACACCAACAAATTCAACAACAACCTCAACTTTGAAAAACAACAACAACCTCAACATTGAAAAACACCAACAAATTCAACAACAACTTCAACTTTGAAAAACACCAACAAATTCAACAACATCCTCAACATTGAAAAACACCAATAAATTCAACAACAACCTCAACATTGAAAAACAACAACAACCTCAACATTGAAAAACACCAACAAATTCAACAACAACCTCAACATTGAAAAACACCAACAAATTCAGCAACAACCTCAGCATTGAAAAACAACAACAACCTCAACATTGAAAAACACCAACAAATTCAACAACAACCTCAACTTTGAAAAACAACAACAACCTCAACATTGAAAAACACCAACAAATTCAACAACAACCTCAACATTGAAAAAGACCAACAAATTCAGCAACAACCTCAGCATTGAAAAACAACAACAACCTCAACATTGAAAAACACCAACAAATTCAACAACAACCTCAGCATTGAAAAACAACAACAACCTCAACATTGAAAAACACCAACAAATTCAACAAATACCTCAACATTGAAAAACAACAACAACCTCAACATTGAAAAACACCAACAAATTCAACAACAAATTCAACATTGAAAACCACCAACAAATTCAACAACAACCTCGAAATTGAAAAACACCAACAAATTCAACAACAACCTCAACATTGAAAAACAACAACAACCTCAACATTGAAAAACACCAACAAATTCAACAACAACCTCAACATTGAAAAACAACAACAACCTCAACATTGAAAAACACCAACAAATTCAACAACAACCTCAACATTGAAAAACAACAACAACCTCAACATTGAAAAACACCAACAAATTCAACAACAACTTCAACTTTGAAAAACACCAACAAATTCAACAACAACCTCGAAATTGAAAAACACCAACAAATACAACAACAACCTCAACATTGAAAAACAACAACAACCTCAACATTGAAAAACACCAACAAATTCAACAACAACCTCAACATTGAAAAACAACAACAACCTCAACATTGCAAAACACCAGCAAATTCCACAACAACCTCAACATTTAAAAACACCAACAAATTCAACAACAACCTCAACATTGAAAAACAACAACAATCTCAACATTGAAAAACACCAACAAATTCAACAACAACCTCAACATTGAAAAACAACAACAACCTCAACATTGAAAAACACCAGCAAATTCAACAACAACTTCAACATTGAAAAACACCAACAAATTCAACAACAACTTCGACATTGAAAAACACCCTCAAATTCAACATCAACCTCAACATTGAAAAACACAAACAACCTCAAAATTGAAAAAACACCAACAAATTCAACAACAACCTCAACATTGAAAAACAGCAACAACCTCAACATTGAAAAACAACAAGCTCAACATTGAAAAACACCAACAAATTCAACAACAACCTCAACATTGAAAAACACCAACAAATTCAACAACAACCTCAACATTGATAAACAACAACAACCTAAACATTGAAAAACACCAACAAATTCAACAACAACCTCAACATTGAAAAACAACAACAACCTCAACATTGAAAAAGACCAACAAATTCAGCAACAACCTCAACATTGAAAAACACCAACAATTTCAACAACAACCTCAAAATTGAAAAACACCAACAAATTCAACAACAACCTCAACAATGAAAAACAACAACAACCTCAACATTGAAAAACACCAACAAATTCAACAACAACCTCAACATTGAAAAACAACAACAACCTCAACATTGAAAAACACCAACAAATTCAACAACAACCTCAACATTGAAAAACAACAAACTCAACATTGAAAAACACCAACAAATTCTACAACAACCTCAACATTGAAAAACAACAACAAACTCAACATTGAAAAACAACAACAACCTCAACATTGAAAAACACCAACAAATTCAACAACAACCTCAACATTGAAAAAGACCAACAAATTCAGCAACAACCTCAGCATTGAAAAACAACAACAACCTCAACATTGAAAAACACCAACAAATTCAACAACAACCTCAGCATTGAAAAACAACAACAACCTCAACATTGAAAAACACCAACAAATTCAACAAATACCTCAACATTGAAAAACAACAACAACCTCAACATTGAAAAACACCAACAAATTCAACAACAAATTCAACATTGAAAACCACCAACAAATTCAACAACAACCTCGAAATTGAAAAACACCAACAAATTCAACAACAACCTCAACATTGAAAAACAACAACAACCTCAACATTGAAAAACACCAACAAATTCAACAACAACCTCAACATTGAAAAACAACAACAACCTCAACATTGAAAAACACCAACAAATTCAACAACAACCTCAACATTGAAAAACAACAACAACCTCAACATTGAAAAACACCAACAAATTCAACAACAACTTCAACTTTGAAAAACACCAACAAATTCAACAACAACCTCGAAATTGAAAAACACCAACAAATACAACAACAACCTCAACATTGAAAAACAACAACAACCTCAACATTGAAAAACACCAACAAATTCAACAACAACCTCAACATTGAAAAACAACAACAACCTCAACATTGCAAAACACCAGCAAATTCCACAACAACCTCAACATTTAAAAACACCAACAAATTCAACAACAACCTCAACATTGAAAAACAACAACAATCTCAACATTGAAAAACACCAACAAATTCAACAACAACCTCAACATTGAAAAACAACAACAACCTCAACATTGAAAAACACCAGCAAATTCAACAACAACTTCAACATTGAAAAACACCAACAAATTCAACAACAACTTCGACATTGAAAAACACCCTCAAATTCAACATCAACCTCAACATTGAAAAACACAAACAACCTCAAAATTGAAGAAACACCAACAAATTCAACCACAACCTCAACATTGATAAACAACAACAACCTAAACATTGAAAAACACCAACAAATTCAACAACAACCTCAACATTGAAAAACAACAACAACCTCAACATTGAAAAACACCAACAAATTCAGCAACAACCTCAACATTGAAAAACACCAACAATTTCAACAACAACCTCAAAATTGAAAAACAGCAACAACCTCAACATTGAAAAACAACAAGCTCAACATTGAAAAACACCAACAAATTCAACAACAACCTCAACATTGAAAAACACCAACAAATTCAACCACAACCTCAACATTGATAAACAACAACAACCTAAACATTGAAAAACACCAACAAATTCAACAACAACCTCAACATTGAAAAACAACAACAACCTCAACATTGAAAAACACCAACAAATTCAGCAACAACCTCAACATTGAAAAACACCAACAATTTCAACAACAACCTCAAAATTGAAAAACACCAACAAATTCAACAACAACCTCAACAATGAAAAACAACAACAACCTCAACATTGAAAAACACCAACAAATTCAACAACAACCTCAACATTGAAAAACAACAACAACCTCAACATTGAAAAACACCAACAAATTCAACAACAACCTCAACATTGAAAAACAACAAACTCAACATTGAAAAACACCAACAAATTCTACAACAACCTCAACATTGAAAAACAACAACAAACTCAACATTGAAAAACACCAACAAATTCAACAATAACCTCAACATTGAAAAACAACAACAACCTCAACATTGAAAAACACCAACAAATTCAACAACATCCTCAACATTGAAAAACACCAATAAATTCAACAACAACCTCAACATTGAAAAACAACAACAACCTCAACATTGAAAAACACCAACAAATTCAACAACAACCTCAACATTGAAAAACACCAACAAATTCAGCAACAACCTCAGCATTGAAAAACAACAACAACCTCAACATTGAAAAACACCAACAAATTCAACAACAACCTCAGCATTGAAAAACAACAACAACCTCAACATTGAAAAACACCAACAAATTCAACAAATACCTCAACATTGAAAAACAACAACAACCTCAACATTGAAAAACACCAACAAATTCAACAACAAATTCAACATTGAAAACCACCAACAAATTCAACAACAACCTCGAAATTGAAAAACACCAACAAATTCAACAACAACCTCAACATTGAAAAACAACAACAACCTCAACATTGAAAAACACCAACAAATTCAACAACAACCTCAACATTGAAAAACAACAACAACCTCAACATTGAAAAACACCAACAAATTCAACAACAACATCAACATTGAAAAACAACAACAACCTCAACATTGAAAAACACCAACAAATTCAACAACAACTTCAACTTTGAAAAACACCAACAAATTCAACAACAACCTCGAAATTGAAAAACACCAACAAATACAACAACAACCTCAACATTGAAAAACAACAACAACCTCAACATTGAAAAACACCAACAAATTCAACAACAACCTCAACATTGAAAAACAACAACAACCTCAACATTGCAAAACACCAGCAAATTCCACAACAACCTCAACATTTAAAAACACCAACAAATTCAACAACAACCTCAACATTGAAAAACAACAACAATCTCAACATTGAAAAACACCAACAAATTCAACAACAACCTCAACATTGAAAAACAACAACAACCTCAACATTGAAAAACACCAGCAAATTCAACAACAACTTCAACATTGAAAAACACCAACAAATTCAACAACAACTTCGACATTGAAAAACACCCTCAAATTCAACATCAACCTCAACATTGAAAAACACAAACAACCTCAAAATTGAAAAAACACCAACAAATTCAACAACAACCTCAACATTGAAAAACAGCAACAACCTCAACATTGAAAAACAACAAGCTCAACATTGAAAAACACCAACAAATTCAACAACAACCTCAACATTGAAAAACACCAACAAATTCAACAACAACCTCAACATTGATAAACAACAACAACCTAAACATTGAAAAACACCAACAAATTCAACAACAACCTCAACATTGAAAAACAACAACAACCTCAACATTGAAAAACACCAACAAATTCAGCAACAACCTCAACATTGAAAAACACCAACAATTTCAACAACAACCTCAAAATTGAAAAACACCAACAAATTCAACAACAACCTCAACAATGAAAAACAACAACAACCTCAACATTGAAAAACACCAACAAATTCAACAACAACCTCAACATTGAAAAACAACAACAACCTCAACATTGAAAAACACCAACAAATTCAACAACAACCTCAACATTGAAAAACAACAAACTCAACATTGAAAAACACCAACAAATTCTACAACAACCTCAACATTGAAAAACAACAACAAACTCAACATTGAAAAACAACAACAACCTCAACATTGAAAAACACCAACAAATTCAACAACAACCTCAACATTGAAAAAGACCAACAAATTCAGCAACAACCTCAGCATTGAAAAACAACAACAACCTCAACATTGAAAAACACCAACAAATTCAACAACAACCTCAGCATTGAAAAACAACAACAACCTCAACATTGAAAAACACCAACAAATTCAACAAATACCTCAACATTGAAAAACAACAACAACCTCAACATTGAAAAACACCAACAAATTCAACAACAAATTCAACATTGAAAACCACCAACAAATTCAACAACAACCTCGAAATTGAAAAACACCAACAAATTCAACAACAACCTCAACATTGAAAAACAACAACAACCTCAACATTGAAAAACACCAACAAATTCAACAACAACCTCAACATTGAAAAACAACAACAACCTCAACATTGAAAAACACCAACAAATTCAACAACAACCTCAACATTGAAAAACAACAACAACCTCAACATTGAAAAACACCAACAAATTCAACAACAACTTCAACTTTGAAAAACACCAACAAATTCAACAACAACCTCGAAATTGAAAAACACCAACAAATACAACAACAACCTCAACATTGAAAAACAACAACAACCTCAACATTGAAAAACACCAACAAATTCAACAACAACCTCAACATTGAAAAACAACAACAACCTCAACATTGCAAAACACCAGCAAATTCCACAACAACCTCAACATTTAAAAACACCAACAAATTCAACAACAACCTCAACATTGAAAAACAACAACAATCTCAACATTGAAAAACACCAACAAATTCAACAACAACCTCAACATTGAAAAACAACAACAACCTCAACATTGAAAAACACCAGCAAATTCAACAACAACTTCAACATTGAAAAACACCAACAAATTCAACAACAACTTCGACATTGAAAAACACCCTCAAATTCAACATCAACCTCAACATTGAAAAACACAAACAACCTCAAAATTGAAGAAACACCAACAAATTCAACAACAACCTCAACATTGAAAAACAGCAACAACCTCAACATTGAAAAACAACAAGCTCAACATTGAAAAACACCAACAAATTCAACAACAACCTCAACATTGAAAAACACCAACAAATTCAACCACAACCTCAACATTGATAAACAACAACAACCTAAACATTGAAAAACACCAACAAATTCAACAACAACCTCAACATTGAAAAACAACAACAACCTCAACATTGAAAAACACCAACAAATTCAGCAACAACCTCAACATTGAAAAACACCAACAATTTCAACAACAACCTCAAAATTGAAAAACACCAACAAATTCAACAACAACCTCAACAATGAAAAACAACAACAACCTCAACATTGAAAAACACCAACAAATTCAACAACAACCTCAACATTGAAAAACAACAACAACCTCAACATTGAAAAACACCAACAAATTCAACAACAACCTCAACATTGAAAAACAACAAACTCAACATTGAAAAACACCAACAAATTCTACAACAACCTCAACATTGAAAAACAACAACAAACTCAACATTGAAAAACACCAACAAATTCAACAATAACCTCAACATTGAAAAACAACAACAACCTCAACATTGAAAAACACCAACAAATTCAACAACATCCTCAACATTGAAAAACACCAATAAATTCAACAACAACCTCAACATTGAAAAACAACAACAACCTCAACATTGAAAAACACCAACAAATTCAACAACAACCTCAACATTGAAAAACACCAACAAATTCAGCAACAACCTCAGCATTGAAAAACAACAACAACCTCAACATTGAAAAACACGAACAAATTCAACAACAACCTCAACTTTGAAAAACAACAACAACCTCAACATTGAAAAACACCAACAAATTCAACAACAACCTCAACATTGAAAAAGACCAACAAATTCAGCAACAACCTCAGCATTGAAAAACAACAACAACCTCAACATTGAAAAACACCAACAAATTCAACAACAACCTCAGCATTGAAAAACAACAACAACCGCAACATTGAAAAACACCAACAAATTCAACAAATACCTCAACATTGAAAAACAACAACAACCTCAACATTGAAAAACACCAACAAATTCAACAACAAATTCAACATTGAAAACCACCAACAAATTCAACAACAACCTCGAAATTGAAAAACACCAACAAATTCAACAACAACCTCAACATTGAAAAACAACAACAACCTCAACATTGAAAAACACCAACAAATTCAACAACAACCTCAACATTGAAAAACAACAACAACCTCAACATTGAAAAACACCAACAAATTCAACAACAACCTCAACATTGAAAAACAACAACAACCTCAACATTGAAAAACACCAACAAATTCAACAACAACTTCAACATTGAAAAACACCAACAAATTCAACAGCAACCTCGAAATTGAAAAACACCAACAAATACAACAACAACCTCAACATTGAAAAACAACAACAACCTCAACATTGAAAAACACCAACATTTTCAATAACAACCTCAACATTGAAAAACAACAACAACCTCAACATTGCAAAACACCAGCAAATTCCACAACAACCTCAACATTTAAAAACACCAACAAATTCAACAACAACCTCAACATTGAAAAACAACAACAATCTCAACATTGAAAAACACCAACAAATTCAACAACAAACTCAACATTGAAAAACAACAACAACCTCAACATTGAAAAACACCAGCAAATTCAACAACAACTTCAACATTGAAAAACACCAACAAATTCAACAACAACTTCGACATTGAAAAACACCCTCAAATTCAACATCAACCTCAACATTGAAAAACACCAACAACCTCAAAATTGAAAAAACACCAACAAATTCAACAACAACCTCAACATTGAAAAACAGCAACAACCTCAACATTGAAAAACAACAAGCTCAACATTGAAAAACACCAACAAATTCAACAACAACCTCAACATTGAAAAACACCAACAAATTCAACAACAACCTCAACATTGATAAACAACAACAACCTAAACATTGAAAAACACCAACAAATTCAACAACAACCTCAACATTGAAAAACAACAACAACCTCAACATTGAAAAACACCAACAAATTCAACAACAACCTCAACATTGAAAAACACCTACAATTTCAACAACAACCTCAAAATTGAAAAACACCAACAAATTCAACAACAACCTCAACAATGAAAAACAACAACAACCTCAACATTGAAAAACACCAACAAATTCAACAACAACCTCAACATTGAAAAACAACAACAACCTCAACATTGAAAAACACCAACAAATTCAACAACAACCTCAACATTGAAAAACAACAAACTCAACATTGAAAAACACCAACAAATTCTACAACAACCTCAACATTGAAAAACAACAACAAACTCAACATTGAAAAACACCAACAAATTCAACAATAACCTCAACATTGAAAAACAACAACAACCTCAACATTGAAAAACACCAACAAATTCAACAACATCCTCAACATTGAAAAACACCAATAAATTCAACAACAACCTCAACATTGAAAAACAACAACAACCTCAACATTGAAAAACACCAACAAATTCAACAACAACCTCAACATTGAAAAACAACAACAACCTCAACATTGAAAAACACCAACAAATTCAACAACAACCTCAACATTGAAAAACACCAACAAATTCAGCAACAACCTCAGCATTGAAAAACAACAACAACCTCAACATTTAAAAACACCAACAAATTCAACAACAACCTCAACTTTGAAAAACAACAACAACCTCAACATTGAAAAACACCAACAAATTCAACAACAACTTCAACATTGAAAAACACCAACAAATTCAACAACAACCTCGAAATTGAAAAACACCAACAAATTCAACAACAACCTCAACATTGAAAAACACCAACAAATTCAACAACATCCTCAACATTGAAAAACACCAATAAGTTCAACAACAACCTCAACATTGAAAAACAACAACAACCTCAACATTGAAAAACACCAACAAATTCAACAACAACCTCAACATTGAAAAACAACAACAACCTCAACATTGAAAAACACCAACAAATTCAACAACAACCTCAACATTGAAAAACACCAACAACTTCAGCAACAACCTCAGCATTGAAAAACAACAACAACCTCAACATTGAAAAACACCAACAAATTCAACAACAACCTCAACTTTGAAAAACAACAACAACCTCAACATTGAAAAGCACCAACTATTTCAACAACAACTTCAACATTGAAAAACACCAACAAATTCAACAACAACCTCGAAATTGAAAAACACCAACAAATTCAACAACAACCTCAACATTGAAAAACAACAACAACCTCAACATTGAAAAACACCAATAAATTCAACAACAACCTCAACATTGAAAAACAACAACAACCTCGATATTGAAAAACACCAACAAATTCAACAACAACCTCAACATTGAAAAACAACAACAACCTCAACATTGAAAAACACCAACAAATTCAACAACAACCTCAACATTGAAAAACACCAACAAATTCAGCAACAACCTCAGCATTGAAAAACAACAACAACCTCAACATTGAAAAACACCAACAAATTCAACAACAACCTCAGCATTGAAAAACAACAACAACCTCAACATTGAAAAACAACAACAACCTCAACATTGCAAAACACCAGCAAATTCCACAACAACCTCAACATTTAAAAACACCAACAAATTCAACAACAACCTCAACATTGAAAAACAACAACAATCTCAACATTGAAAAACACCAACAAATTCAACAACAACCTCAACATTGAAAAACAACAACAACCGCAACATTGAAAAACACCAACAAATTCAACAAATACCTCAACATTGAAAAACAACAACAACCTCAACATTGAAAAACACCAACAAATTCAACAACAAATTCAACATTGAAAACCACCAACAAATTCAACAACAACCTCGAAATTGAAAAACACCAACAAATTCAACAACAACCTCAACATTGAAAAACAACAACAACCTCAACATTGAAAAACACCAACAACTTCAACAACAACCTAAACATTGAAAAACAACAACAACCTCAACATTGAAAAACACCAACAAATTCAACAACAACCTCAACATTGAAAAACAACAACAACCTCAACATTGAAAAACACCAACAAATTCAACAACAACTTCAACATTGAAAAACACCAACAAATTCAACAACAACCTCGAAATTGAAAAACACCAACAAATACAACAACAACCTCAACATTGAAAAACAACAACAACCTCAACATTGAAAAACACCAACATTTTCAACAACAACCTCAACATTGAAAAACAACAACAACCTCAACATTGCAAAACACCAGCAAATTCCACAACAACCTCAACATTTAAAAACACCAACAAATTCAACAACAACCTCAACATTGAAAAACAACAACAATCTCAACATTGAAAAACACCAACAAATTCAACAACAACCTCAACATTGAAAAACAACAACAACCTCAACATTGAAAAACACCAGCAAATTCAACAACAACTTCAACATTGAAAAACACCAACAAATTCAACAACAACTTCGACATTGAAAAACACCCTCAAATTCAACATCAACCTCAACATTGAAAAACACCAACAACCTCAAAATTGAAAAAACACCAACAAATTCAACAACAACCTCAACATTGAAAAACAGCAACAACCTCAACATTGAAAAACAACAAGCTCAACATTGAAAAACACCAACAAATTCAACAACAACCTCAACATTGAAAAACACCAACAAATTCAACAACAACCTCAACATTGATAAACAACAACAACCTAAACATTGAAAAACTCCAACAAATTCAACAACAACCTCAACATTGAAAAACAACAACAACCTCAACATTGAAAAACACCAACAAATTCAACAACAACCTCAACATTGAAAAACACCTACAATTTCAACAACAACCTCAAAATTGAAAAACACCAACAAATTCAACAACAACCTCAACAATGAAAAACAACAACAACCTCAACATTGAAAAACACCAACAAATTCAACAACAACCTCAACATTGAAAAACAACAACAACCTCAACATTGAAAAACACCAACAAATTCAACAACAACCTCAACATTGAAAAACAACAAACTCAACATTGAAAAACACCAACAAATTCTACAACAACCTCAACATTGAAAAACAACAACAAACTCAACATTGAAAAACACCAACAAATTCAACAATAACCTCAACATTGAAAAACAACAACAACCTCAACATTGAAAAACACCAACAAATTCAACAACATCCTCAACATTGAAAAACACCAATAAATTCAACAACAACCTCAACATTGAAAAACAACAACAACCTCAACATTGAAAAACACCAACAAATTCAACAACAACCTCAACATTGAAAAACAACAACAACCTCAACATTGAAAAACACCAACAAATTCAACAACAACCTCAACATTGAAAAACACCAACAAATTCAGCAACAACCTCAGCATTGAAAAACAACAACAACCTCAACATTTAAAAACACCAACAAATTCAACAACAACCTCAACTTTGAAAAACAACAACAACCTCAACATTGAAAAACACCAACAAATTCAACAACAACTTCAACATTGAAAAACACCAACAAATTCAACAACAACCTCGAAATTGAAAAACACCAACAAATTCAACAACAACCTCAACATTGAAAAACACCAACAAATTCAACAACATCCTCAACATTGAAAAACACCAATAAATTCAACAACAACCTCAACATTGAAAAACAACAACAACCTCAACATTGAAAAACACCAACAAATTCAACAACAACCTCAACATTGAAAAACAACAACAACCTCAACATTGAAAAACACCAACAAATTCAACAACAACCTCAACATTGAAAAACACCAACAAATTCAGCAACAACCTCAGCATTGAAAAACAACAACAACCTCAACATTGAAAAACACCAACAAATTCAACAACAACCTCAACTTTGAAAAACAACAACAACCTCAACATTGAAAAGCACCAACAAATTCAACAACAACTTCAACATTGAAAAACACCAACAAATTCAACAACAACCTCGAAATTGAAAAACACCAACAAATTCAACAACAACCTCAACATTGAAAAACAACAACAACCTCAACATTGAAAAACACCGATAAATTCAACAACAACCTCAACATTGAAAAACAACAACAACCTCGACATTGAAAAACACCAACAAATTCAACAACAACCTCAACATTGAAAAACAACAACAACCTCAACATTGAAAAACACCAACAAATTCAACAACAACCTCAACATTGAAAAACACCAACAAATTCAGCAACAACCTCAGCATTGAAAAACAACAACAACCTCAACATTGAAAAACACCAACAAATTCAACAACAACCTCAGCATTGAAAAACAACAACAACCTCAACATTGAAAAACACCAACAAATTCAACAACAACCTCAACATTGAAAAACAACAGCAACCTCAACATTGAAAAACACCAAAAAATTTAGCAACAAATTCAACATTGAAAACCACCAACAAATTCAACAACAACCTCGAAATTGAAAAACACCAACAAATTCAACAACAACCTCAACATTGAAAAACACCAACAAATTCAACAACAACCTCAAAATTGAAAAACACCAACAAATTCAACAACAAAGTCAACATTGAAAAACACCAACAAATTCAACAACAACCTCATCATTGAAAAACAACAACAACCTCAACATTGAAAAACACCAACAAATTCAACAACAACCTCAACATTGAAAAGCACCAACAAATTCAACAACAACCTCAAAATTGAAAAACAACAACAACCACAACATTGAAAAACACCAACAAATTCAACAACAACCTCAACATTGAAAAACAACAACAACCTCAACATTGGAAAACACCAACAAATTCAACAACAACCTCAACATTGAAAAACAACAACAAACTCAACATTGAAAAACACCAACAAATTCAAAAACAACCTCAACATTGAAAAACAGCAACAACCTCAACATTGAAAAACACCACCAAATTCAACAACAACCTCAGCATTGAAAAACAACAACAACCTCAACATTGAAAAACACCAACAAATTCAACAACAACCTCAACATTGAAAAACAACAACAACCTCAACATTGAAAAACACCAACAAATTCAACAACAACTTCAACATTGAAAAACACCAACAAATTCAACAACAACCTCGAAATTGAAAAACACCAACAAATACAACAACAACCTCAACATTGAAAAACAACAACAACCTCAACATTGAAAAACACCAACAAATTCAACAACAACCTCAACATTGAAAAACAACAACAACCTCAACATTGCAAAACACCAGCAAATTCCACAACAACCTCAACATTTAAAAACACCAACAAATTCAACAACAACCTCAACATTGAAAAACAACAACAATCTCAACATTGAAAAACACCAACAAATTCAACAACAACCTCAACATTGAAAAACAACAACAACCTCAACATTGAAAAACACCAGCAAATTCAGAACAACTTCAACATTGAAAAACACCAACAAATTCAACAACAACTTCGACATTGAAAAACACCCTCAAATTCAACATCAACCTCAACATTGAAAAACACCAACAACCTCAAAATTGAAAAAACACCAACAAATTCAACAACAACCTCAACATTGAAAAACAGCAACAACCTCAACATTGAAAAACAACAACCTCAACATTGAAAAACACCAACAAATTCAACAACAACCTCAACATTGAAAAACACCAACAAATTCAACAACAACCTCAACATTGATAAACAACAAAAACCTAAACATTGAAAAACACCAACAAATTCAACAACAACCTCAACATTGAAAAACAACAACAACCTCAACATTGAAAAACACCAACAAATTCAACAACAACCTCAACATTGAAATACACCAACAAATTCAACAACAACCTCAAAATTGAAAAACACCAACAAATTCAACAACAACTTCAACAATGAAAAACAACAACAACCTCAACATTAAAAAACACCAACAAATTCAACAACAACCTCAACATTGAAAAACAACAACAACCTCAACATTGAAAAACACCAACAAATTCAACAACAACCTCAACATTGAAAAACAACAAACTCAACATTGAAAAACACCAACAAATTCAACAACAACCTCAACATTGAAAAACAACAACAAACTCAACATTGAAAAAAACCAACAAATTCAACAATAACCTCAACATTGAAAAACAACAACAAACTCAACATTGAAAAACACCAACAAATTCAACAAAAACCTCAACATTGAAAAACAACAACAACCTCAACATTGAAAAACACCAACAAATTCAACAACAACCTCAACATTGAAAAACACCAACAAATTCAGCAACAACCTCAGCATTGAAAAACAACAACAACCTCAACATTGAAAAACACCAACAAATTCAACAACAACCTCAACTTTGAAAAACAACAACAACCTCAACATTGAAAAACACCAACAAATTCAACAACAACTTCAACATTGAAAAACACCAACAAATTCAACAACAACCTCGAAATTGAAAAACACCAACAAATTCAACAACAACCTCAACATTGAAAAACAACAACCTCAACATTGAAAAACACCAATAAATTCAACAACAACCTCAACATTGAAAAACAACAACAACCTCGACATTGAAAAACACCAACAAATTCAACAACAACCTCAACATTGAAAAACAACCACAACCTCAACATTGAAAAACACCAACAAATTCAACAACAACCTCAACATTGAAAAAGACCAACAAATTCAGCAACAACCTCAGCATTGAAAAACAACAACAACCTCAACATTGAAAAACACCAACAAATTCAACAACAACCTCAGCATTGAAAAACAACAACAACCTCAACATTGAAAAACACCAACAAATTCAACAAATACCTCAACATTGAAAAACAACAACAACCTCAACATTGAAAAACACCAACAAATTCAACAACAAATTCAACATTGAAAACCACCAACAAATTCAACAACAACCTCGAAATTGAAAAACACCAACAAATTCAACAACAACCTCAACATTGAAAAACAACAACAACCTCAACATTGAAAAACACCAACAAATTCAACAACAACCTCAACATTGAAAAACAACAACAACCTCAACATTGAAAAACACCAACAAATTCAACAACAACTTCAACATTGAAAAACACCAACAAATTCAACAACAACCTCGAAATTGAAAAACACCAACAAATACAACAACAACCTCAACATTGAAAAACAACAACAACCGCAACACTGAAAAACACCAACAAATTGAACAACAACCTCATCATTGAAAAACAACAACTACCTCAACATTGCAAACACCAGCAAATTCCACAACAACCTCAACATTTAAAAACACCAACAAATTCAACAATAACCTCAACATTGAAAAACAACAACAATCTCAACATTGAAAAACACCAACAAATTCAACAACAACCTCAACATTGAAAAACAACAACAACCTCAACATTGAAAAACTCCAGCAAATTCAACAACAACTTCAACATTGAAAAAAAACCAACAAATTCAACAACAACTTCGACATTCAAAAACACCCTCAAATTCAACATCAACCTCAACATTGAAAAACACCAACAACCTCAAAATTGAAAAAACACCAACAAATTCAACAACAACCTCAACATTGAAAAACAGCAACAACCTCAACATTGAAAAACAACAACCTCAACATTGAAAAACACCAACAAATTCAACAACAACCTCAACATTGAAAAACACCAACAAATTCAACAACAACCTCAACATTGATAAACAACAACAACCTAAACATTGAAAAACACCAACAAATTCAACAACAACCTCAACATTGAAAAACACCAACAAATTCAACAACAACCTCAACATTGAAAAACACCAACAAATTCAACAACAACCTCAACATTGAAAAACTCCAACAAATTCAACAACAACCTCAACAATGAAAAACAACAACAACCTCAACATTGAAAAACACCAACAAATTCAACAACAACCTCAACATTGAAAAACAACAAAAACCTCAACATTGATAAACACCAACAAATTCAACAACAACCTCAACATTGAAAAACAACAACAAACTCAACATTGAAAAACACCAATAAATTCAACAACAACCTCAACATTGAAAAACAACAACAACCTCAACATTGAAAAACACCAACAAATTCAACAACCACCTCAAAATTGAAAAACAACAACAAACTCAAAATTGAAAAACACCAACAAATTCAACAACAACCTCAACATTGAAAAACCCCAACAAATTCAGCAACAACCTCAGCATTGAAAAACAACAACAACCTCAACATTGAAAAACACCAACAAATTCAACAACAACCTCAACTTTGAAAAACAACAACAACCTCAACATTGAAAAACACCAACAAATTCAACAACAACTTCAACATTGAAAAACACCAACAAATTCAACAACAACCTCGAAATTGAAAAACACCAACAAATTCAACAACAACCTCAACATTGAAAAACAACAACAACCCCGACATTGAAAAACACCAACAAATTCAACAACAACCTCAACTTTGAAAAACAACAACAACCTCATCATGGAAAAACACCAACAAATTCAACAACAACCTCAACATTGAAAAACAACAACATCCTCAAAATTGAAAAACACCAACAAATTCAACAACAACCCGAACATTCAAAAACAACAACAACCTCAACATTGAAAAACACCAACAAATTCAACAACAACCTCAACATTGAAAAACACCAACAAATTCAACAACAACCTCAACATTGAACAACACCAACAAACTCAACAACAACCTCAACATTGAAAACCAACAACAACCTCAACATTGAAAAACACCAACAAATTCAACAACAACCTCAACATTGAAAAACACCAACAAATTCAACAACAACCTCATCATCGAAAAACACCAACAACCTCAACATTGAAAAACACCAACAAATTCAACAACAATCTCAACATTGAAAAAAAACAACAACCTCAACATTGAAAAACACCAACAAATTCAACAACAACTTCAACATTGAAAAACACCAACAAATTAAACAACAACCTCGACATTGAAAAACACCATCAACTTCAACAACAACCTGAACATTGAAAAACACCAACAACCTCAACATTGAAAAAACACCAACAAATTCAACAACCACCTCAACATTTAAAAACAACAACAACCTCAACATTGAAAAACACCAACAAATTCAACAACATCCTCAACATTGAAGAAGACCAATAAATTCAACAACAACCTCAACATTGAAAAACAACAACAACCTCAACATTGAAAAACACCAACAAATTCAACAACAACCTCAACATTGAAAAACAACAACAACCTCAACATTGAAAAACACCAACAAATTCAACAACAACCTCAACATTGAAAAACACCAACAAATTCAGCAACAACCTCAGCATTGAAAAACAACAACAACCTCAACATTGAAAAACACCAACAAATTCAACAACAACCTCAACTTTGAAAAACAACAACAACCTCAACATTGAAAAGCACCAACAAATTCAACAACAACTTCAACATTAAAAAACACCAACAAATTCAACAACAACCTCGAAATTGAAAAACACCAACAAATTCAACAACAACCTCAACATTGAAAAACAACAACAACCTCAACATTGAAAAACACCAACAAATTCAACAACAACCTCAACATTAAAAAACAACATCAACCTCAACATTGAAAAACACCAACAAATTCAACAACAACCTCAACATTTAAAAACACCAACAAATTCAACATCAACCTCAACATTGAAAAACAACAACAATCTCAACATTGAAAAACACCAACAAATTCAACAACAACTTCAACATTGAAAACCACCAACAAATTCAACAACAACCTCAACATTGAAAAACAACAACAACCTCAACATTGAAAAACACCAACAAATTCAACAACAACCTCAACATTGAAAAACAACAACAACCTCAACATTGAAAAACACCAACAAATTCAACAACAACCTCAACATTGAAAAACAACAACAAATTCAACAACAACCTCAGCATTGAAGAACAACAACAACCTCAACGTTCAAAAACACCAACAAATTCAACAACAACCTCAACATTGAAAAACACCAACAAATTCAACAAAAACTTCAACATTGAAAAACACCAACAAATTCAACAACAACCTCGAAATTGAAAAACACCAACAAATTCAACAACAACTTCAACATTGAAAAACACCAACAAATTCAACAACAACCTCGACATTGAAAAACACCATCAACTTCAACAACAACCTCAACATTGAAAAACAACAACAACCTCAACATTGAAAAACACCAACAAATTCAACAACAACCTCAACATTGAAAAACACCAACAAATTCAACAACAAACTCAAGAGTGAAAAACACCAACAAACTCAACAACAACCTCAACATTGAAAAACAACAACAACCTCAACATTGAAAAACACCAACAAATTCAACAACAACCTCAACATTGAAAAACACCAACAAATTCAACAACAACCTCAACATTGAAAAACTCCAACAAATTCAACAACAACCTCAACAATGAAAAACAACAACAACCTCAACATTGAAAAACACCAACAAATTCAACAACAACCTCAACATTGAAAAACAACAAAAACCTCAACATTGATAAACACCAACAAATTCAACAACAACCTCAACATTGAAAAACAACAACAAACTCAACATTGAAAAACACCAATAAATTCAACAACAACCTCAACATTGAAAAACAACAACAACCTCAACATTGAAAAACAGCAACAAATTCAACAACCACCTCAACATTGAAAAACAACAACAAACTCAAAAGTGAAAAACACCAACAAATTCAACAACAACCTCAACATTGAAAAACCCCAACAAATTCAGCAACAACCTCAGCATTGAAAAACAACAACAACCTCAACATTGAAAAACACCAACAAATTCAACAACAACCTCAACTTTGAAAAACAACAACAACCTCAACATTGAAAAACACCAACAAATTCAACAACAACTTCAACATTGAAAAACACCAACAACCTCAACATTGAAAAACACCAACAAATTCAACAACAACCTCAACATTGAAAACCACCAACAAATTCAACAACAACCTCAACATTGAAAAAAACCAACAACCTCAACATTGAAAAACACCAACAAATTCAACAACAACCTCAACATTAAAAAACAAGAACAACCTCAACATTGAAAAACACCAACAAATTCAACAACAACCTCAACATTGAAAAACACCAACAAATTCAACAACAACCTCAACATTGAAAAACACCAACAAATTCAACAACAACCTCAACATTGAAAAAAACCAACAACCTCAACATTGAAAAACACCAACAAATTCAACAACAACCTCAACATTGAAAAACAACAACAACCTCAACATTGAAAAACACCAACAAATTCAACAAAAAATTCAACATTGAATAACACCAACAAATTCAAAAACAACCCCGAAATTGAAAAACACCAACAAATTCAACAACAACCTCAACTTTGAAAAACAACAACAACCTCATCATGGAAAAACACCAACAAATTCAACAACAACCTCAACATTGAAAAACAACAACATCCTCAAAATTGAAAAACACCAACAAATTCAACAACAACCCGAACATTCAAAAACAACAACAACCTCAACATTGAAAAACACCAACAAATTCAACAACAACCTCAACATTGAAAAACACCAACAAATTCAACAACAACCTCAACATTGAACAACACCAACAAACTCAACAACAACCTCAACATTGAAAAACAACAACAACCTCAACATTGAAAAACACCAACAAATTCAACAACAACCTCAACATTGAAAAACACCAACAAATTCAACAACAACCTCATCATCGAAAAACACCAACAACCTCAACATTGAAAAACACCAACAAATTCAACAACAACCTCAACATTGAAAAAAAACAACAACCTCAACATTGAAAAACACCAACAAATTCAACAACAACTACCTCAACATTGAAAAACACCAACAAATTAAACAACAACCTCGACATTGAAAAACACCATCAACTTCAACAACAACCTGAACATTGAAAAACACCAACAACCTCAACATTGAAAAAACACCAACAAATTCAACAACAACCTCAACATTTAAAAACAACAACAACCTCAACATTGAAAAACACCAACAAATTCAACAACATCCTCAACATTGAAGAAGACCAATAAATTCAACAACAACCTCAACATTGAAAAACAACAACAACCTCAACATTGAAAAACACCAACAAATTCAACAACAACCTCAACATTGAAAAACAACAACAACCTCAACATTGAAAAACACCAACAAATTCAACAACAACCTCAACATTGAAAAACACCAACAAATTCAGCAACAACCTCAGCATTGAAAAACAACAACAACCTCAACATTGAAAAACACCAACAAATTCAACAACAACCTCAACTTTGAAAAACAACAACAACCTCAACATTGAAAAGCACCAACAAATTCAACAACAACTTCAACATTGAAAAACACCAACAAATTCAACAACAACCTCGAAATTGAAAAACACCAACAAATTCAACAACAACCTCAACATTGAAAAACAACAACAACCTCAACATTGAAAAACACCAACAAATTCAACAACAACCTCAACATTAAAAAACAACATCAACCTCAACATTGAAAAACACCAACAAATTCAACAACAACCTCAACATTTAAAAACACCAACAAATTCAACATCAACCTCAACATTGAAAAACAACAACAATCTCAACATTGAAAAACACCAACAAATTCAACAACAACTTCAACATTGAAAACCACCAACAAATTCAACAACAACCTCAACATTGAAAAACAACAACAACCTCAACATTGAAAAACACCAACAAATTCAACAACAACCTCAACATTGAAAAACAACAACAACCTCAACATTGAAAAACACCAACAAATTCAACAACAACCTCAACATTGAAAAACAACAACAAATTCAACAACAACCTCAGCATTGAAAAACAACAACAACCTCAACGTTCAAAAACACCAACAAATTCAACAACAACCTCAACATTGAAAAACACCAACAAATTCAACAAAAACTTCAACATTGAAAAACACCAACAAATTCAACAACAACCTCGACATTGAAAAACACCATCAACTTCAACAACAACCTCAACATTGAAAAACACCAACAACCTCAAAATTGAAAAAACACCAACAAATTCAACAACAACCTCAACATTTAAAAACAACAACAACCTCAACATTGAAAAACACCAACAAATTCAACAACAACCTCAACATTGAAAAACACCAACAAATTCAACAACAAACTCAAGAGTGAAAAACACCAACAAACTCAACAACAACCTCAACATTGAAAAACAACAACAACCTCAACATTGAAAAACACCTACAAATTCAACAACAACCTCAACATTGCAAAACACCAACAAATTCAACAACAACCTCAACATTGAAAAACTCCAACAAATTCAACAACAACCTCAACAATGAAAAACAACAACAACCTCAACATTGAAAAACACCAACAAATTCAACAACAAGCTCAACATTGAAAAACAACAAAAACCTCAACATTGATAAACACCAACAAATTCAACAACAACCTCAACATTGAAAAACAACAACAAACTCAACATTGAAAAACACCAACAAATTCAACAACAACCTCAACATTGAAAAACAACAACAAACTCAACATTGAAAAACACCAACAAATTCAACAATAACCTCAACATTGAAAAACAACAACAACCTCAACATTGAAAAACACCAACAAATTCAACAACATCCTCAACATTGAAAAACACCAATAAATTCAACAACAACCTCAACATTGAAAAACAACAACAACCTCAACATTGAAAAACACCAACAAATTCAACAACAGCCTCAACATTGAAAAACAACAACAAACTCAAAATTGAAAAACACCAACAAATTCAACAACAACCTCAACATTGAAAAACACCAACAAATTCAGCAACAACCTCAGCATTGAAAAACAACAACAAGCTCAACATTGAAAAACACCAACAAATTCAACAACAACCTCAACTTTGAAAAACAACAACAACCTCAACATTGAAAAACACCAACAAATTCAACAACAACTTCAACATTGAAAAACACCAACAAATTCAACAACAACTTCGAAATTGAAAAACACCAACAAATTCAACAACAACCTCAACATTGAAAAACAACAACAACCTCAACATTGAAAAACACCAACAAATTCAACAACAACCTCAACATAAAAAACAAGAACAACCTCAACATTGAAAAACACCAACAAATTCAACAACAACCTCAATATTTAAAAACACCAACAAATTCAACAACAACATCAACATTGAAAAACACCAACAAATTCAACAACAACCTCAACATTGAAGAACACCAACAAATTCAACAACAACCTCAACATTGAAAAACAACAACAACCTCAACATTGCAAAACACCAGCAAATTCAACAACAACCTCAACATTTAAAAACACCAACAAATTCAACAACAACCTCAACATTGAAAAACAACAACAATCTCAACATTGAAAAACACCAACAAATTCAACAACAACCTCAACATTGAAAAACAACAACAACCTCAACATTGAAAAACACCAACAAATTCAACAACAACTTCAGCATTAAAAAACACCAACAAATTCAACAACAACTTCGACATTGAAAAACACCCTCAAATTCAACATCAACCTCAACATTGAGAAACACCAACAACCTCAAAATTGAAAAAACACCAACTAATTCAACAACAACCTCAACATTGAAAAACAGCAACAACCTCAACATTGAAAAACAACAACAACCTCAACATTGAAAAACACCAACAAATTCAACAACAACCTCAACATTGAAAAACACCAACAAATTCAACAACAACCTCAACATTGAAAAACAACAACAACCTAAACATTGAAAAACACCAACAAATTCAACGACAACCTCAACATTGAAAAACAACAACAAATTCAACAACAACCTCAACATTGAAAAACACCAACAAATTCAACAACAACCTCAACATTGAAAAACACCAACAAATTCAACAACAACCTCAACAATGAAAAACAACAACAACCTCAACATTGAAAAACACCAACAAATTCAACAACAACCTCAACATTGAAAAACAACAACAACCTCAACATTGAAAAACACCAACAAATTTAGCAATAACCTCAACATTGAAAAACAACAACAAACTCAACATTGAAAAACACCAACAAATTCAACAATAACCTCAACACTGAAAAACAACAACAACCTCAACATTGAAAAACACCAACAAATTCAACAACATCCTCAACATTGAAAAACAGCAATAAATTCAACAACAACCTCAACATTGAAAAACAAAAACAACCTCAACATTGAAAAACACCAACAAATTCAACAACAACCTCAACATTGAAAAACAACAACAACCTCAACATTGAAAAACACCAACAAATTCAACAACAACCTCAACATTGAAAAACACCAACAAATTCAGCAACAACCTCAGCATTGAAAAACAACAACAACCTCAACATTGAAAAACACCAACAAATTCAACAACAACCTCAACTTTGAAAAACAACAACAACCTCAACATTGAAAAACACCAACAAATTCAACAACAACTTCAACATTGAAAAACACCAACAAATTCAACAACAACCTCGAAATTGAAAAACACCAACAAATTCAACAACAACTTCAACATTGAAAAACAACAACAACCTCAACATTGAAAAACACCAAAAAATTCAACAACAACCTCAACATTAAAAAAGAACAACAACCTCAACATTGAAAAACACCAACAAATTCAACAACAACCTCAACATTTAAAAACACCAACAAATTCAACAACAACCTCAACATTGAAAAACAACAACAATCTCAACATTGAAAAACACCAACAAATTCAACAACAACCTCAACATTGAAAAACAGCAACAACCTCAACATTGAAAAACACCAACAAATTCAACAACAACCTCAACATTGAAAAACACCAACAAATTCAACAACAACCTCAACATTGAAAAACACCAACAAATTCAACATTGAAAAACACAAACAAATTCAACAACAACCTCAACATTGAAAAGCACCAACAAATTCAACAACAACCTCAACATTGAAAAACAACAACAACCTCAACATTGAAAAACACCAACAAATTCAACAACAACCTCAACATTGAAAAACAACAACAACCTCAACATTGAAAAACACCAACAAATTCAACAACAACGTCAACATTGAAAAACAACAACAAACTGAACATTGAAAAACACCAACAAATTCAACAACAACCTCAACATTGAAAAACAACAACAACCTCAACATTGAAAAACACGAACAAATTCAACAACAACCTCAACATTGAAAAACACCAACAAATTCAACAACAACCTCAGCATTGAAAAACAACAACAACCTCAACATTGAAAAACACCAACAAATTCAACAACATCCTCAACATTGAAAAACAGCAATAAATTCAACAACAACCTCAACATTGAAAAACAAAAACAACCTCAACATTGAAAAACACCAACAAATTCAACAACAACCTCAACATTGAAAAACAACAACAACCTCAACATTGAAAAACACCAACAAATTCAACAACAACCTCAACATTGAAAAACACCAACAAATTCAGCAACAACCTCAGCATTGAAAAACAACAACAACCTCAACATTGAAAAACACCAACAAATTCAACAACAACCTCAACTTTGAAAAACAACAACAACCTCAACATTGAAAAACACCAACAAATTCAACAACAACTTCAACATTGAAAAACACCAACAAATTCAACAACAACCTCGAAATTGAAAAACACCAACAAATTCAACAACAACTTCAACATTGAAAAACAACAACAACCTCAACATTGAAAAACACCAAAAAATTCAACAACAACCTCAACATTAAAAAACAACAACAACCTCAACATTGAAAAACACCAACAAATTCAACAACAACCTCAACATTTAAAAACACCAACAAATTCAACAACAACCTCAACATTGAAAAACAACAACAATCTCAACATTGAAAAACACCAACAAATTCAACAACAACCTCAACATTGAAAAACAGCAACAACCTCAACATTGAAAAACACCAACAAATTCAACAACAACCTCAACATTGAAAAACACCAACAAATTCAACAACAACCTCAACATTGAAAAACACCAACAAATTCAACATTGAAAAACACAAACAAATTCAACAACAACCTCAACATTGAAAAGCACCAACAAATTCAACAACAACCTCAACATTGAAAAACAACAACAACCTCAACATTGAAAAACACCAACAAATTCAACAACAACCTCAACATTGAAAAACAACAACAACCTCAACATTGAAAAACACCAACAAATTCAACAACAACCTCAACATTGAAAAACAACAACAAACTGAACATTGAAAAACACCAACAAATTCAACAACAACCTCAACATTGAAAAACAACAACAACCTCAACATTGAAAAACACGAACAAATTCAACAACAACCTCAACATTGAAAAACACCAACAAATTCAACAACAACCTCAGCATTGAAAAACAACAACAACCTCAACGTTGAAAAACACCAACAAATTCAACAACAACCTCAACATTGAAAAACAACAACAACTTCAACAATGAAAAACACCAACAAATTCAACAACAACCTCGAAATTGAAAAACACCAACAAATTCAACAAAAACCTCGACATTGAAAAACACCATCAACTTCAACAACAACCTCAACATTGAAAAACACCAACAACCTCAAAATTGAAAAAACACCAACAAATTCAACAACAACCTCAACATTTAAAAACAACAACATCCTCAACATTGAAAAACACCAACAAATTCAACAACAACCTCAACATTGAAAAACACCAACAAATTCAACAACAAACTCAAGATTGAAAAACACCAACAAACTCAACAACAACCTCAACACTGAAAAACAACAACAACCTCAACATTGAAAAACACCAACAAATTCAACAACAACCTCAACATTGAAAAACACCAACAAATTCAACAACAACCTCAACATTGAAAAACAGCAACAACCTCAACATTGAAAAACAACAACAACCTCAACATTGAAAAACACCAACAAATTCAACAACAACCTCAACATTGAAAAGCACCAACACATTCAACAACAACCTCAACATTGAAAAACAACAACAACCTAAACATTGAAAAACACCAACAAATTCAACAACAACCTCAACATTGAAAAACAACAACAACCTCAACATTGAAAAACACCAACAAATTCAACAACAACCTCAACATTGAAAAACACCAACAAATTCAACAACAACCTCAACATTGAAAAACACCAACAAATTCAACAACAACCTCAACAATGAAAAACAACAACAACCTCAACATTGAAAAACACCAACAAATTTAGCAATAACCTCAACATTGAAAAACAACAACAAACTCAACATTGAAAAATACCAACAAATTCAACAATAACCTCAACATTGAAAAACAACAACAACCTCAACATTGAAAAACACCAACAAATTCAACAACATCCTCAACATTGAAAAACACCAATAAATTCAACAACAACCTCAACATTGAAAAACCACAACAACCTCAACATTGAAAAAAACCAACAAATTCAACAACAACCTCAACATTGAAAAACAACAACAACCTCAACATTGAAAAACACCAACAAATTCAACAACAACCTCAACATTGAAAAACACCAACAAATTCAGCAACAACCTCAGCATTGAAAAACAACAACAACCTCAACATTGAAAAACACCAACAAATTCAACAAAAACCTCAACTTTGAAAAACAACAACAACCTCAACATTGAAAAACACCAACAAATTCAACAACAACTTCAACATTGAAAAACACCAACAAATTCAACAACAACCTCGAAATTGAAAAACACCAACAAATTCAACAACAACCTCAACATTGAAAAACAACAACAACCTCAACATTGAAAAACACCAACAAATTCAACAACAACCTCAACATTAAAAAACAACAACAACCTCAACATTGAAAAACACCAACAAATTCAACAACAACCTCAACATTTAAAAACACCAACAAATTCAACAACAACCTCAACATTGAAAAACAACAACAATCTCAACATTGAAAAACACCAACAAATTCAACAACAACCTCAACATTGAAAAACAGCAACAACCTCAACATTGAAAAACACCAACAAATTCAACAACAACTTCAGCATTGATAAACACCAACAAATTCAACAACAACTTCGACATTGAAAAACACCCTCAAATTCAACATCAACCTCAACATTGAGAAACACCAACAACCTCAAAATTGAAAAAACACCAACAAATTCAACAACAACCTCAACATTGAAAAACAGCAACAACTTCAACATTGAAAAACAACAACAACCTCAACATTGAAAAACACCAACAAATCCAACAACAACCTCAACATTGAAAAACACCAACAAATTCAACAACAACCTCAACATTGAAAAACAACAACAACCTAAACATTGAAAGACACCAACAAATTCAACAACAACCTCAACATTGAAAAACAACAACAACCTCAACATTGAAAAACACCAACAAATTCAACAACAACCTCAACATTGAAAAACACCAACAAATTCAACAACAACCTCAACATTTAAAAACAACAACAACCTCAACATTGAAAAACACCAACAAATTCAACAACAACATCAACATTGAAAAACACCAACAAATTCAACAACAAACTCAAGATTGAAAAACACCAACAAACTCAACAACAACCTCAACATTGAAAAACAACAACAACCTCAACATTGAAAAACACCAACAAATTCAACAACAACCTCAACATTGAAAAACACCAACAAATTCAACAACAACCTCAACATTGAAAAACTCAACAAATTCAACAACAACCTCAACAATGAAAAACAACAACAACCTCAACATTGAAAAACACCAACAAATTCAACAACAACCTCAACATTGAAAAACAACAAAAACCTCAACATTGAAAAACACCAACAAATTCAACAACAACCTCAACATTGAAAAACAACAACAAACTCAACATTGAAAAACACCAACAAATTCAACAACAACCTCAACATTGAAAAACAACAACAAACTCAACATTGAAAAACACCAACAAATTCAACAATAACCTCAACATTGAAAAACAACAACAACCTCAACATTGAAAAACACCAACAAATTTAACAACATCCTCAACATTGAAAAACACCAATAAATTCAACAACAACCTCAACATTGAAAAACAACAACAACCTCAACATTGAAAAACACCAACAAATTCAACAACAACCTCAACATTGAAAAACAACAACAACCTCAAAATTGAAAAACAGCAACAAATTCAACAACAACCTCAACATTGAAAAACAGCAACAAATTCAGCAACAACCTCAGCATTGAAAAACAACAACAACCTCAACATTGAAAAACACCAACAAATTCAACAACAACCTCAACTTTGAAAAACAACAACAACCTCAACATTGAAAAACACCAACAAATTCAACAACAACTTCAACATTGAAAAACACCAACAAATTCAACAACAACCTCGAAATTGAAAAACACCAACAAATTCAACAACAACCTCAACATTGAAAAACAACAATAACCTCAACATTGAAAAACACCAACAAATTCAACAACAACCTCAACATTAAAAACAAGAACAACCTCAACATTGAAAAACACCAACAAATTCAACAACAACCTCAACATTTAAAAAAACCAACAAATTCAACAACAACCTCAACATTGAAAAACAACAACAATCTCAACATTGAAAAACACCAACAAATTCAACAACAACCTGAACATTGAAAAACAGCAACAACATCAACATTGAAAAACACCAACAAATTCAACAACAACCTCAACATTGAAAAACACCAACAAATTCAACAACAACCTCAACATTGAAAAACAACAACAACCTCAACATTGCAAAACACCAGCAAATTCAACAACAACCTCAACATTTAAAAACACTAACAAATTCAACAACAACCTCAACATTGAAAAACAACAACAATCTCAACATTGAAAAACACCAACAAATTCAACAACAACCTCAACATTGAAAAAAAACAACAACCTCAACATTGAAAAACACCAACAAGTTCAACAACAACTTCACCATTGAAAAACACCAACAAATTCAACAACAACTTCGACATTGAAAAACACCCTCAAATTCAACATCAACCTCAACATTGAGAAACACCAACAACCTCAAAATTGAAAAAACACCAACAAATTCAACAACAACCTCAACATTGAAAAACAGCAACAACCTCAACATTGAAAAACAACAACAACCTCAACATTGAAAAACACCAACAAATTCAACAACAACCTCAACATTGAAAAGCACCAACACATTCAACAACAACCTCAACATTGAAAAACAACAACAACCTAAACATTGAAAAACACCAACAAATTCAACAACAACCTCAACATTGAAAAACAACAACAACCTCAACATTGAAAAACACCAACAAATTCAACAACAACCTCAACATTGAAAAACACCAACAAATTCAACAACAACCACAACATTGAAAAACACCAACAAATTCAACAACAACCTCAACAATGAAAAACAACAACAACCTCAACATTGAAAAACACCAACAAATTCAACAACAACCTCAACATTGAAAAACAACAACAACCTCAACATTGAAAAACACCAACAAATTTAGCAATAACCTCAACATTGAAAAACAACAACAAACTCAACATTGAAAAATACCAACAAATTCAACAATAACCTCAACATTGAAAAACAACAACAACCTCAACATTGAAAAACACCAACAAACTCAACAACAACCTCAACATTGAAAAACAACAACAACCTCAACATTGAAAAACACCAACAAATTCAACAACAACCTCAACATTGAAAAACACCAACAAATTCAACAACAACCTCAACATTGAAAAACTCAACAAATTCAACAACAACCTCAAAAATGAAAAACAACAACAACCTCAACATTGAAAAACACCAACAAATTCAACAACAACCTCAACATTGAAAAACAACAAAAACCTCAACATTGAAAAACACCAACAAATTCAACAACAACCTCAACATTGAAAAACAACAACAAACTCAACATTGAAAAACACCAATAAATTCAACAACAACCTCAACATTGAAAAACAACAACAAACTCAACATTGAAAAACACCAACAAATTCAACAATAACCTCAACATTGAAAAACAACAACAACCTCAACATTGAAAAACACCAACAAATTTAACAACATCCTCAACATTGAAAAACACCAATAAATTCAACAACAACCTCAACATTGAAAAACAACAACAACCTCAACATTGAAAAACACCAACAAATTCAACAACAACCTCAACATTGAAAAACAACAACAACCTCAAAATTGAAAAACACCAACAAATTCAACAACAACCTCAACATTGAAAAACAGCAACAAATTCAGCAACAACCTCAGCATTGAAAAACAACAACAACCTCAACATTGAAAAACACCAACAAATTCAACAACAACCTCAACTTTGAAAAACAACAACAACCTCAACATTGAAAAACACCAACAAATTCAACAACAACTTCAACATTGAAAAACACCAACAAATTCAACAACAACCTCGAAATTGAAAAACACCAACAAATTCAACAATAACCTCAACATTGAAAAACAACAATAACCTCAACATTGAAAAACACCAACAAATTCAACAACAACCTCAACATTAAAAACAAGAACAACCTCAACATTGAAAAACACCAACAAATTCAACAACAACCTCAACATTTAAAAAAACCAACAAATTCAACAACAACCTCAACATTGAAAAACAACAACAATCTCAACATTGAAAAACACCAACAAATTCAACAACAACCTGAACATTGAAAAACAGCAACAACATCAACATTGAAAAACACCAACAAATTCAACAACAACCTCAACATTGAAAAACACCAACAAATTCAACAACAACCTCAACATTGAAAAACAACAACAACCTCAACATTGCAAAACACCAGCAAATTCAACAACAACCTCAACATTTAAAAACACTAACAAATTCAACAACAACCTCAACATTGAAAAACAACAACAATCTCAACATTGAAAAACACCAACAAATTCAACAACAACCTCAACATTGAAAAAAAACAACAACCTCAACATTGAAAAACACCAACAAGTTCAACAACAACTTCACCATTGAAAAACACCAACAAATTCAACAACAACTTCGACATTGAAAAACACCCTCAAATTCAACATCAACCTCAACATTGAGAAACACCAACAACCTCAAAATTGAAAAAACACCAACAAATTCAACAACAACCTCAACATTGAAAAACAGCAACAACCTCAACATTGAAAAACAACAACAACCTCAACATTGAAAAACACCAACAAATTCAACAACAACCTCAACATTGAAAAGCACCAACACATTCAACAACAACCTCAACATTGAAAAACAACAACAACCTAAACATTGAAAAACACCAACAAATTCAACAACAACCTCAACATTGAAAAACAACAACAACCTCAACATTGAAAAACACGAACAAATTCAACAACAACCTCAACATTGAAAAACACCAACAAATTCAACAACAACCACAACATTGAAAAACACCAACAAATTCAGCAACAACCTCAACAATGAAAAACAACAACAACCTCAACATTGAAAAACAACAACAATCTCAACATTGAAAAACACCAACAAATTCAACAACAACCTCAACATTGAAAAAAAACAACAACCTCAACATTGAAAAACACCAACAAATTCAACAACAACTTCACCATTGAAAAACACCAACAAATTCAACAACAACTTCGACATTGAAAAACACCCTCAAATTCGACATCAACCTCAACATTGAGAAACACCAACAACCTCAAAATTGACAAAACACCAACAAATTCAACAACAACCTCAACATTGAAAAGCACCAACACATTCAACAACAACCTCAACATTGAAAAACAACAACAACCTAAACATTGAAAAACACCAACAAATTCAACAACAACCTCAACATTGAAAAACAACAACAACCTCAACATTGAAAAACACCAACAAATTCAACAACAACCTCAACATTGAAAAACACCAACAAATTCAACAACAACCTCAACATTGAAAAACACCAACAAATTCAACAACAACCTCAACAATGAAAAACAACAACAACCTCAACATTGAAAAACACCAACAAATTCAACAACAACCTCAACTTTGAAAAACAACAACAACCTCAACATTGAAAAACACCAACAAATTCAACAACAACTTCAACATTGAAAAACACCAACAAATTCAACAACAACCTCGAAATTGAAAAACACCAACAAATTCAACAACAACCTCAACATTGAAAAACAACAATAACCTCAACATTGAAAAACACCAACAAATTCAACAACATCCTCAACATTAAAAACAAGAACAACCTCAACATTGAAAAACACCAACAAATTCAACAACAACCTCAACATTGAAAAGCACCAACACATTCAACAACAACCTCAACATTGAAAAACAACAACAACCTAAACATTGAAAAACACCAACAAATTCAACAACAACCTCAACATTGAAAAACAACAACAACCTCAACATTGAAAAACACCAACAAATTCAACAACAACCTCAACATTGAAAAACACCAACAAATTCAACAACAACCTCAACATTGAAAAACACCAACAAATTCAACAACAACCTCAACAATGAAAAACAACAACAACCTCAACATTGAAAAACACCAACAAATTCAACAACAACCTCAACTTTGAAAAACAACAACAACCTCAACATTGAAAAACACCAACAAATTCAACAACAACTTCAACATTGAAAAACACCAACAAATTCAACAACAACCTCGAAATTGAAAAACACCAACAAATTCAACAACAACCTCAACATTGAAAAACAACAATAACCTCAACATTGAAAAACACCAACAAATTCAACAACATCCTCAACATTAAAAACAAGAACAACCTCAACATTGAAAAACACCAACAAATTCAACAACAACCTCAACATTTAAAAAAACCAACAAATTCAACAACAACCTCAACATTGAAAAACAACAACAATCTCAACATTGAAAAACACCAACAAATTCAACAACAACCTGAACATTGAAAAACAGCAACAACATCAACATTGAAAAACACCAACAAATTCAACAACAACCTCAACATTGAAAAACACCAACAAATTCAACAACAACCTCAACATTGAAAAACAACAACAACCTCAACATTGCAAAACACCAGCAAATTCAACAACAACCTCAACATTTAAAAACACTAACAAATTCAACAACAACCTCAACATTGAAAAACAACAACAATCTCAACATTGAAAAACACCAACAAATTCAACAACAACCTCAACATTGAAAAAAAACAACAACCTCAACATTGAAAAACACCAACAAGTTCAACAACAACTTCACCATTGAAAAACACCAACAAATTCAACAACAACTTCGACATTGAAAAACACCCTCAAATTCAACATCAACCTCAACATTGAGAAACACCAACAACCTCAAAATTGAAAAAACACCAACAAATTCAACAACAACCTCAACATTGAAAAACAGCAACAACCTCAACATTGAAAAACAACAACAACCTCAACATTGAAAAACACCAACAAATTCAACAACAACCTCAACATTGAAAAGCACCAACACATTCAACAACAACCTCAACATTGAAAAACAACAACAACCTAAACATTGAAAAACACCAACAAATTCAACAACAACCTCAACATTGAAAAACAACAACAACCTCAACATTGAAAAACACCAACAAATTCAACAACAACCTCAACATTGAAAAACACCAACAAATTCAACAACAACCACAACATTGAAAAACACCAACAAATTCAACAACAACCTCAACAATGAAAAACAACAACAACCTCAACATTGAAAAACACCAACAAATTCAACAACAAACTCAACATTGAAAAACAACAACAACCTCAACATTGAAAAACACCAACAAATTTAGCAATAACCTCAACATTGAAAAACAACAACAAACTCAACATTGAAAAATACCAACAAATTCAACAATAACCTCAACATTGAAAAACAACAACAACCTCAACATTGAAAAACACCAACAAACTCAACAACAACCTCAACATTGAAAAACAACAACAACCTCAACATTGAAAAACACCAACAAATTCAACAACAACCTCAACATTGAAAAACACCAACAAATTCAACAACAACCTCAACATTGAAAAACTCAACAAATTCAACAACAACCTCAACAATGAAAAACAACAACAACCTCAACATTGAAAAACACCAACAAATTCAACAACAACCTCAACATTGAAAAACAACAAAAACCTCAACATTGAAAAACACCAACAAATTCAACAACAACCTCAACATTGAAAAACAACAACAAACTCAACATTGAAAAACACCAACAAATTCAACAACAACCTCAACATTGAAAAACAACAACAAACTCAACATTGAAAAACACCAACAAATTCAACAATAACCTCAACATTGAAAAACAACAACAACCTCAACATTGAAAAACACCAACAAATTTAACAACATCCTCAACATTGAAAAACACCAATAAATTCAACAACAACCTCAACATTGAAAAACAACAACAACCTCAACATTGAAAAACACCAACAAATTCAACAACAACCTCAACATTGAAAAACAACAACAACCTCAAAATTGAAAAACACCAACAAATTCAACAACAACCTCAACATTGAAAAACAGCAACAAATTCAGCAACAACCTCAGCATTGAAAAACAACAACAACCTCAACATTGAAAAACACCAACAAATTCAACAACAACCTCAACTTTGAAAAACAACAACAACCTCAACATTGAAAAACACCAACAAATTCAACAACAACTTCAACATTGAAAAACACCAACAAATTCAACAACAACCTCGAAATTGAAAAACACCAACAAATTCAACAACAACCTCAACATTGAAAAACAACAATAACCTCAACATTGAAAAACACCAACAAATTCAACAACAACCTCAACATTAAAAACAAGAACAACCTCAACATTGAAAAACACCAACAAATTCAACAACAACCTCAACATTTAAAAAAACCAACAAATTCAACAACAACCTCAACATTGAAAAACAACAACAATCTCAACATTGAAAAACACCAACAAATTCAACAACAACCTGAACATTGAAAAACAGCAACAACATCAACATTGAAAAACACCAACAAATTCAACAACAACCTCAACATTGAAAAACACCAACAAATTCAACAACAACCTCAACATTGAAAAACAACAACAACCTCAACATTGCAAAACACCAGCAAATTCAACAACAACCTCAACATTTAAAAACACTAACAAATTCAACAACAACCTCAACATTGAAAAACAACAACAATCTCAACATTGAAAAACACCAACAAATTCAACAACAACCTCAACATTGAAAAAAAACAACAACCTCAACATTGAAAAACACCAACAAGTTCAACAACAACTTCACCATTGAAAAACACCAACAAATTCAACAACAACTTCGACATTGAAAAACACCCTCAAATTCAACATCAACCTCAACATTGAGAAACACCAACAACCTCAAAATTGAAAAAACACCAACAAATTCAACAACAACCTCAACATTGAAAAACAGCAACAACCTCAACATTGAAAAACAACAACAACCTCAACATTGAAAAACACCAACAAATTCAACAACAACCTCAACATTGAAAAGCACCAACACATTCAACAACAACCTCAACATTGAAAAACAACAACAACCTAAACATTGAAAAACACCAACAAATTCAACAACAACCTCAACATTGAAAAACAACAACAACCTCAACATTGAAAAACACCAACAAATTCAACAACAACCTCAACATTGAAAAACACCAACAAATTCAACAACAACCACAACATTGAAAAACACCAACAAATTCAACAACAACCTCAACAATGAAAAACAACAACAACCTCAACATTGAAAAACAACAACAATCTCAACATTGAAAAACACCAACAAATTCAACAACAACCTCAACATTGAAAAAAACAACAACCTCAACATTGAAAAACACCAACAAATTCAACAACAACTTCACCATTGAAAAACACCAACAAATTCAACAACAACTTCGACATTGAAAAACACCCTCAAATTCAACATCAACCTCAACATTGAGAAACACCAACAACCTCAAAATTGAAAAAACACCAACAAATTCAACAACAACCTCAACATTGAAAAACAGCAACAACCTCAACATTGAAAAACAACAACAACCTCAACATTGAAAAACACCAACAAATTCAACAACAACCTCAACATTGAAAAGCACCAACACATTCAACAACAACCTCAACATTGAAAAACAACAACAACCTAAACATTGAAAAACACCAACAAATTCAACAACAACCTCAACATTGAAAAACAACAACAACCTCAACATTGAAAAACACCAACAAATTCAACAACAACCTCAACATTGAAAAACACCAACAAATTCAACAACAACCTCAACATTGAAAAACACCAACAAATTCAACAACAACCTCAACAATGAAAAACAACAACAACCTCAACATTGAAAAACACCAACAAATTCAACAACAACCTCAACATTGAAAAACAACAACAACCTCAACATTGAAAAACACCAACAAATTTAGCAATAACCTCAACATTGAAAAACAACAACAAACTCAACATTGAAAAATACCAACAAATTCAACAATAACCTCAACATTGAAAAACAACAACAACCTCAACATTGAAAAACACAAACAAATTCAACAACATCCTCAACATTGAAAAACACCAATAAATTCAACAACAACCTCAACATTGAAAAACAACAACAACCTCAACATTGAAAAACACCAACAAATTCAACAACAACCTCAACATTGAAAAACAACAACAACCTCAACATTGAAAAACACCAACAAATTCAACAACAACCTCAACATTGAAAAACACCAACAAATTCAGCAACAACCTCAGCATTGAAAAACAACAACAACCTCAACATTGAAAAACACCAACAAATTCAACAAAAACCTCAACTTTGAAAAACAACAACAACCTCAACATTGAAAAACACCAACAAATTCAACAACAACTTCAACATTGAAAAACACCAACAAATTCAACAACAACCTCGAAATTGAAAAACACCAACAAATTCAACAACAACCTCAACATTGAAAAACAACAACAACCTCAAAATTGAAAAACACCAACAAATTCAACAACAACCTCAACATTAAAAAACAACAACAACCTCAACATTGAAAAACACCAACAAATTCAACAACAACCTCAACATTTAAAAACACCAACAAATTCAACAACAACCTCAACATTGAAAAACAACAACAATCTCAACATTGAAAAACACCAACAAATTCAACAACAACCTCAACATTGAAAAACAGCAACAACCTCAACATTGAAAAACACCAACAAATTCAACAACAACTTCAGCATTGATAAACACCAACAAATTCAACAACAACTTCGACATTGAAAAACACCCTCAAATTCAACATCAACCTCAACATTGAGAAACACCAACAACCTCAAAATTGAAAAAACACCAACAAATTCAACAACAACCTCAACATTGAAAAACAGCAACAACCTCAACATTGAAAAACAACAACAAATTCAACATTGAAAAACACCAACAAATCCAACAACAACCTCAACATTGAAAAACACCAACAAATTCAACAACAACCTCAACATTGAAAAACAACAACAACCTAAACATTGAAAGACACCAACAAATTCAACAACAACCTCAACATTGAAAAACAACAACAACCTCAACATTGAAAAACACCAACAAATTCAACAACAACCTCAACATTGAAAAACACCAACAAATTCAACAACAACCTCAACATTTAAAAACAACAACAACCTCAACATTGAAAAACACCAACAAATTCAACAACAACCTCAACATTGAAAAACACCAACAAATTCAACAACAAACTCAAGATTGAAAAACACCAACAAACTCAACAACAACCTCAACATTGAAAAACAACAACAACCTCAACATTGAAAAACACCAACAAATTCAACAACAACCTCAACATTGAAAAACACCAACAAATTCAACAACAACCTCAACATTGAAAAACTCAACAAATTCAACAACAACCTCAACAATGAAAAACAACAACAACCTCAACATTGAAAAACACCAACAAATTCAACAACAACCTCAACATTGAAAAACAACAAAAACCTCAACATTGAAAAACACCAACAAATTCAACAACAACCTCAACATTGAAAAACAACAACAAACTCAACATTGAAAAACAGCAACAAATTCAACAACAACCTCAACATTGAAAAACAACAACAAACTCAACATTGAAAAACACCAACAAATTCAACAATAACCTCAACATTGAAAAACAACAACAACCTCAACATTGAAAAACACCAACAAATTTAACAACATCCTCAACATTGAAAAACACCAATAAATTCAACAACAACCTCAACATTGAAAAACAACAACAACCTCAACATTGAAAAACACCAACAAATTCAACAACAACCTCAACATTGAAAAACAACAACAACCTCAAAATTGAAAAACACCAACAAATTCAACAACAACCTCAACATTGAAAAACACCAACAAATTCAGCAACAACCTCAGCATTGAAAAACAACAACAACCTCAACATTGAAAAACACCAACAAATTCAACAACAACCTCAACTTTGAAAAACAACAACAACCTCAACATTGAAAAACACCAACAAATTCAACAACAACTTCAACATTGAAAAACACCAACAAATTCAACAACAACCTCGAAATTGAAAAACACCAACAAATTCAACAACAACCTCAACATTGAAAAACAACAATAACCTCAACATTGAAAAACACCAACAAATTCAACAACAACCTGAACATTAAAAACAAGAACAACCTCAACATTGAAAAACACCAACAAATTCAACAACAACCTCAACATTTAAAAAAACCAACAAATTCAACAACAACCTCAACATTGAAAAACAACAACAATCTCAACATTGAAAAACACCAACAAATTCAACAACAACCTGAACATTGAAAAACAGCAACAACATCAACATTGAAAAACACCAACAAATTCAACAACAACCTCAACATTGAAAAACACCAACAAATTCAACAACAACCTCAACATTGAAAAACAACAACAACCTCAACATTGCAAAACACCAGCAAATTCAACAACAACCTCAACATTTAAAAACACTAACAAATTCAACAACAACCTCAACATTGAAAAACAACAACAATCTCAACATTGAAAAACACCAACAAATTCAACAACAACCTCAACATTGAAAAAAAACAACAACCTCAACATTGAAAAACACCAACAAGTTCAACAACAACTTCACCATTGAAAAACACCAACAAATTCAACAACAACTTCGACATTGAAAAACACCCTCAAATTCAACATCAACCTCAACATTGAGAAACACCAACAACCTCAAAATTGAAAAAACACCAACAAATTCAACAACAACCTCAACATTGAAAAACAGCAACAACCTCAACATTGAAAAACAACAACAACCTCAACATTGAAAAACACCAACAAATTCAACAACAACCTCAACATTGAAAAGCACCAACACATTCAACAACAACCTCAACATTGAAAAACAACAACAACCTAAACATTGAAAAACACCAACAAATTCAACAACAACCTCAACATTGAAAAACAACAACAACCTCAACATTGAAAAACACCAACAAATTCAACAACAACCTCAACATTGAAAAACACCAACAAATTCAACAACAACCACAACATTGAAAAACACCAACAAATTCAACAACAACCTCAACAATGAAAAACAACAACAACCTCAACATTGAAAAACACCAACAAATTCAACAACAACCTCAACATTGAAAAACAACAACAACCTCAACATTGAAAAACACCAACAAATTTAGCAATAACCTCAACATTGAAAAACAACAACAAACTCAACATTGAAAAATACCAACAAATTCAACAATAACCTCAACATTGAAAAACAACAACAACCTCAACATTGAAAAACACCAACAAACTCAACAACAACCTCAACATTGAAAAACAACAACAACCTCAACATTGAAAAACACCAACAAATTCAACAACAACCTCAACATTGAAAAACACCAACAAATTCAACAACAACCTCAACATTGAAAAACTCAACAAATTCAACAACAACCTCAACAATGAAAAACAACAACAACCTCAACATTGAAAAACACCAACAAATTCAACAACAACCTCAACATTGAAAAACAACAAAAACCTCAACATTGAAAAACACCAACAAATTCAACAACAACCTCAACATTGAAAAACAACAACAAACTCAACATTGAAAAACACCAACAAATTCAACAACAACCTCAACATTGAAAAACAACAACAAACTCAACATTGAAAAACACCAACAAATTCAACAATAACCTCAACATTGAAAAACAACAACAACCTCAACATTGAAAAACACCAACAAATTTAACAACATCCTCAACATTGAAAAACACCAATAAATTCAACAACAACCTCAACATTGAAAAACAACAACAACCTCAACATTGAAAAACACCAACAAATTCAACAACAACCTCAACATTGAAAAACAACAACAACCTCAAAATTGAAAAACACCAACAAATTCAACAACAACCTCAACATTGAAAAACAGCAACAAATTCAGCAACAACCTCAGCATTGAAAAACAACAACAACCTCAACATTGAAAAACACCAACAAATTCAACAACAACCTCAACTTTGAAAAACAACAACAACCTCAACATTGAAAAACACCAACAAATTCAACAACAACTTCAACATTGAAAAACACCAACAAATTCAACAACAACCTCGAAATTGAAAAACACCAACAAATTCAACAACAACCTCAACATTGAAAAACAACAATAACCTCAACATTGAAAAACACCAACAAATTCAACAACAACCTCAACATTAAAAACAAGAACAACCTCAACATTGAAAAACACCAACAAATTCAACAACAACCTCAACATTTAAAAAAACCAACAAATTCAACAACAACCTCAACATTGAAAAACAACAACAATCTCAACATTGAAAAACACCAACAAATTCAACAACAACCTGAACATTGAAAAACAGCAACAACATCAACATTGAAAAACACCAACAAATTCAACAACAACCTCAACATTGAAAAACACCAACAAATTCAACAACAACCTCAACATTGAAAAACAACAACAACCTCAACATTGCAAAACACCAGCAAATTCAACAACAACCTCAACATTTAAAAACACTAACAAATTCAACAACAACCTCAACATTGAAAAACAACAACAATCTCAACATTGAAAAACACCAACAAATTCAACAACAACCTCAACATTGAAAAAAAACAACAACCTCAACATTGAAAAACACCAACAAGTTCAACAACAACTTCACCATTGAAAAACACCAACAAATTCAACAACAACTTCGACATTGAAAAACACCCTCAAATTCAACATCAACCTCAACATTGAGAAACACCAACAACCTCAAAATTGAAAAAACACCAACAAATTCAACAACAACCTCAACATTGAAAAACAGCAACAACCTCAACATTGAAAAACAACAACAACCTCAACATTGAAAAACACCAACAAATTCAACAACAACCTCAACATTGAAAAGCACCAACACATTCAACAACAACCTCAACATTGAAAAACAACAACAACCTAAACATTGAAAAACACCATCAAATTCAACAACAACCTCAACATTGAAAAACAACAACAACCTCAACATTGAAAAACACCAACAAATTCAACAACAACCTCAACATTGAAAAACACCAACAAATTCAACAACAACCACAACATTGAAAAACACCAACAAATTCAACAACAACCTCAACAATGAAAAACAACAACAACCTCAACATTGAAAAACACCAACAAATTCAACAACAACCTCAACATTGAAAAACAACAACAACCTCAACATTGAAAAACACCAACAAATTTAGCAATAACCTCAACATTGAAAAACAACAACAAACTCAACATTGAAAAATACCAACAAATTCAACAATAACCTCAACATTGAAAAACAACAACAACCTCAACATTGAAAAACACCAACAAATTCAACAACATCCTCAACATTGAAAAACACCAATAAATTCAACAACAACCTCAACATTGAAAAACAACAACAACCTCAACATTGAAAAACACCAACAAATTCAACAACAACCTCAACATTGAAAAACAACAACAACCTCAACATTGAAAAACACCAACAAATTCAACAACAACCTCAACATTGAAAAACACCAACAAATTCAGCAACAACCTCAGCATTGAAAAACAACAACAACCTCAACATTGAAAAACACCAACAAATTCAACAAAAACCTCAACTTTGAAAAACAACAACAACCTCAACATTGAAAAACACCAACAAATTCAACAACAACTTCAACATTGAAAAACACCAACAAATTCAACAACAAACTCGAAATTGAAAAACACCAACAAATTCAACAACAACCTCAACATTGAAAAACAACAACAACCTCAACATTGAAAAACACCAACAAATTCAACAACAACCGCAACATTAAAAAACAACAACAACCTCAACATTGAAAAACACCAACAAATTCAACAACAACCTCAACATTTAAAAACACCAACAAATTCAACAACAACCTCAACATTGAAAAACAACAACAATCTCAACATTGAAAAACACCAACAAATTCAACAACAACCTCAACATTGAAAAACAGCAACAACCTCAACATTGAAAAACACCAACAAATTCAACAACAACTTCAGCATTGATAAACACCAACAAATTCAACAACAACTTCGACATTGAAAAACACCCTCAAATTCAACATCAACCTCAACATTGAGAAACACCAACAACCTCAAAATTGAAAAAACACCAACAAATTCAACAACAACCTCAACATTGAAAAACAGCAACAACCTCAACATTGAAAAACAACAACAACCTCAACATTGAAAAACACCAACAAATTCAACAACAACCTCAACATTGAAAAACACCAACAAATTCAACAACAACCTCAACATTGAAAAACAACAACAACCTAAACATTGAAAAACACCAACAAATTCAACAACAATCTCAACATTGAAAAACAACAACAACCTCAACATTGAAAAACACCAACAAATTCAACAACAACCTCAACATTGAAAAACACCAACAAATTCAACAACAACCTCAACATTGAAAAACACCAACAAATTCAACAAAAACCTCAACAATGAAAAACAACAACAACCTCAACATTGAAAAACGCCAACAAATTCAACAACAACCTCAACATTGAAAAACAACAACAATCTCAACATTGAAAAACACCAACAAATTCAACAACAACCTCAACATTGAAAAAAAACAACAACCACAACATTGAAAAACACCAACAAGTTCAACAACAACTTCACCATTGAAAAACACCAACAAATTCAACAACAACTTCGACATTGAAAAACACCCTCAAATTCAACATCAACCTCAACATTGAGAAACACCAACAACCTCAAAATTGAAAAAACACCAACAAATTCAACAACAACCTCAACATTGAAAAACAGCAACAACCTCAACATTGAAAAACAACAACAACCTCAACATTGAAAAACACCAACAAATTCAACAACAACCTCAACATTGAAAAGCACCAACACATTCAACAACAACCTCAACATTGAAAAACAACAACAACCTAAACATTGAAAAACACCAACAAATTCAACAACAACCTCAACATTGAAAAACAACAACAACCTCAACATTGAAAAACACCAACAAATTCAACAACAACCTCAACATTGAAAAACACCAACAAATTCAACAACAACCACAACATTGAAAAACACCAACAAATTCAACAACAACCTCAACAATGAAAAACAACAACAACCTCAACATTGAAAAACAACAACAATCTCAACATTGAAAAACACCAACAAATTCAACAACAACCTCAACATTGAAAAAAACAACAACCTCAACATTGAAAAACACCAACAAATTCAACAACAACTTCACCATTGAAAAACACCAACAAATTCAACAACAACTTCGACATTGAAAAACACCCTCAAATTCAACATCAACCTCAACATTGAGAAACACCAACAACCTCAAAATTGAAAAAACACCAACAAATTCAACAACAACCTCAACATTGAAAAACAGCAACAACCTCAACATTGAAAAACAACAACAACCTCAACATTGAAAAACACCAACAAATTCAACAACAACCTCAACATTGAAAAGCACCAACACATTCAACAACAACCTCAACATTGAAAAACAACAACAACCTAAACATTGAAAAACACCAACAAATTCAACAACAACCTCAACATTGAAAAACAACAACAACCTCAACATTGAAAAACACCAACAAGTTCAACAACAACCTCAACATTGAAAAACACCAACAAATTCAACAACAACCTCAACATTGAAAAACACCAACAAATTCAACAACAACCTCAACAATGAAAAACAACAACAACCTCAACATTGAAAAACACCAACAAATTCAACAACAACCTCAACATTGAAAAACAACAACAACCTCAACATTGAAAAACACCAACAAATTTAGCAATAACCTCAACATTGAAAAACAACAACAAACTCAACATTGAAAAATACCAACAAATTCAACAATAACCTCAACATTGAAAAACAACAACAACCTCAACATTGAAAAACACAAACAAATTCAACAACATCCTCAACATTGAAAAACACCAATAAATTCAACAACAACCTCAACATTGAAAAACAACAACAACCTCAACATTGAAAAACACCAACAAATTCAACAACAACCTCAACATTGAAAAACAACAACAACCTCAACATTGAAAAACACCAACAAATTCAACAACAACCTCAACATTGAAAAACACCAACAAATTCAGCAACAACCTCAGCATTGAAAAACAACAACAACCTCAACATTGAAAAACACCAACAAATTCAACAAAAACCTCAACTTTGAAAAACAACAACAACCTCAACATTGAAAAACACCAACAAATTCAACAACAACTTCAACATTGAAAAACACCAACAAATTCAACAACAACCTCGAAATTGAAAAACACCAACAAATTCAACAACAACCTCAACATTGAAAAACAACAACAACCTCAAAATTGAAAAACACCAACAAATTCAACAACAACCTCAACATTAAAAAACAACAACAACCTCAACATTGAAAAACACCAACAAATTCAACAACAACCTCAACATTTAAAAACACCAACAAATTCAACAACAACCTCAACATTGAAAAACAACAACAATCTCAACATTGAAAAACACCAACAAATTCAACAACAACCTCAACATTGAAAAACAGCAACAACCTCAACATTGAAAAACACCAACAAATTCAACAACAACTTCAGCATTGATAAACACCAACAAATTCAACAACAACTTCGACATTGAAAAACACCCTCAAATTCAACATCAACCTCAACATTGAGAAACACCAACAACCTCAAAATTGAAAAAACACCAACAAATTCAACAACAACCTCAACATTGAAAAACAGCAACAACCTCAACATTGAAAAACAACAACAAATTCAACATTGAAAAACACCAACAAATCCAACAACAACCTCAACATTGAAAAACACCAACAAATTCAACAACAACCTCAACATTGAAAAACAACAACAACCTAAACATTGAAAGACACCAACAAATTCAACAACAACCTCAACATTGAAAAACAACAACAACCTCAACATTGAAAAACACCAACAAATTCAACAACAACCTCAACATTGAAAAACACCAACAAATTCAACAACAACCTCAACATTTAAAAACAACAACAACCTCAACATTGAAAAACACCAACAAATTCAACAACAACCTCAACATTGAAAAACACCAACAAATTCAACAACAAACTCAAGATTGAAAAACACCAACAAACTCAACAACAACCTCAACATTGAAAAACAACAACAACCTCAACATTGAAAAACACCAACAAATTCAACAACAACCTCAACATTGAAAAACACCAACAAATTCAACAACAACCTCAACATTGAAAAACTCAACAAATTCAACAACAACCTCAACAATGAAAAACAACAACAACCTCAACATTGAAAAACACCAACAAATTCAACAACAACCTCAACATTGAAAAACAACAAAAACCTCAACATTGAAAAACACCAACAAATTCAACAACAACCTCAACATTGAAAAACAACAACAAACTCAACATTGAAAAACAGCAACAAATTCAACAACAACCTCAACATTGAAAAACAACAACAAACTCAACATTGAAAAACACCAACAAATTCAACAATAACCTCAACATTGAAAAACAACAACAACCTCAACATTGAAAAACACCAACAAATTTAACAACATCCTCAACATTGAAAAACACCAATAAATTCAACAACAACCTCAACATTGAAAAACAACAACAACCTCAACATTGAAAAACACCAACAAATTCAACAACAACCTCAACATTGAAAAACAACAACAACCTCAAAATTGAAAAACACCAACAAATTCAACAACAACCTCAACATTGAAAAACACCAACAAATTCAGCAACAACCTCAGCATTGAAAAACAACAACAACCTCAACATTGAAAAACACCAACAAATTCAACAACAACCTCAACTTTGAAAAACAACAACAACCTCAACATTGAAAAACACCAACAAATTCAACAACAACTTCAACATTGAAAAACACCAACAAATTCAACAACAACCTCGAAATTGAAAAACACCAACAAATTCAACAACAACCTCAACATTGAAAAACAACAATAACCTCAACATTGAAAAACACCAACAAATTCAACAACAACCTGAACATTAAAAACAAGAACAACCTCAACATTGAAAAACACCAACAAATTCAACAACAACCTCAACATTTAAAAAAACCAACAAATTCAACAACAACCTCAACATTGAAAAACAACAACAATCTCAACATTGAAAAACACCAACAAATTCAACAACAACCTGAACATTGAAAAACAGCAACAACATCAACATTGAAAAACACCAACAAATTCAACAACAACCTCAACATTGAAAAACACCAACAAATTCAACAACAACCTCAACATTGAAAAACAACAACAACCTCAACATTGCAAAACACCAGCAAATTCAACAACAACCTCAACATTTAAAAACACTAACAAATTCAACAACAACCTCAACATTGAAAAACAACAACAATCTCAACATTGAAAAACACCAACAAATTCAACAACAACCTCAACATTGAAAAAAAACAACAACCTCAACATTGAAAAACACCAACAAGTTCAACAACAACTTCACCATTGAAAAACACCAACAAATTCAACAACAACTTCGACATTGAAAAACACCCTCAAATTCAACATCAACCTCAACATTGAGAAACACCAACAACCTCAAAATTGAAAAAACACCAACAAATTCAACAACAACCTCAACATTGAAAAACAGCAACAACCTCAACATTGAAAAACAACAACAACCTCAACATTGAAAAACACCAACAAATTCAACAACAACCTCAACATTGAAAAGCACCAACACATTCAACAACAACCTCAACATTGAAAAACAACAACAACCTAAACATTGAAAAACACCAACAAATTCAACAACAACCTCAACATTGAAAAACAACAACAACCTCAACATTGAAAAACACCAACAAATTCAACAACAACCTCAACATTGAAAAACACCAACAAATTCAACAACAACCACAACATTGAAAAACACCAACAAATTCAACAACAACCTCAACAATGAAAAACAACAACAACCTCAACATTGAAAAACACCAACAAATTCAACAACAACCTCAACATTGAAAAACAACAACAACCTCAACATTGAAAAACACCAACAAATTTAGCAATAACCTCAACATTGAAAAACAACAACAAACTCAACATTGAAAAATACCAACAAATTCAACAATAACCTCAACATTGAAAAACAACAACAACCTCAACATTGAAAAACACCAACAAACTCAACAACAACCTCAACATTGAAAAACAACAACAACCTCAACATTGAAAAACACCAACAAATTCAACAACAACCTCAACATTGAAAAACACCAACAAATTCAACAACAACCTCAACATTGAAAAACTCAACAAATTCAACAACAACCTCAACAATGAAAAACAACAACAACCTCAACATTGAAAAACACCAACAAATTCAACAACAACCTCAACATTGAAAAACAACAAAAACCTCAACATTGAAAAACACCAACAAATTCAACAACAACCTCAACATTGAAAAACAACAACAAACTCAACATTGAAAAACACCAACAAATTCAACAACAACCTCAACATTGAAAAACAACAACAAACTCAACATTGAAAAACACCAACAAATTCAACAATAACCTCAACATTGAACAACAACAACAACCTCAACATTGAAAAACACCAACAAATTTAACAACATCCTCAACATTGAAAAACACCAATAAATTCAACAACAACCTCAACATTGAAAAACAACAACAACCTCAACATTGAAAAACACCAACAAATTCAACAACAACCTCAACATTGAAAAACAACAACAACCTCAAAATTGAAAAACACCAACAAATTCAACAACAACCTCAACATTGAAAAACAGCAACAAATTCAGCAACAACCTCAGCATTGAAAAACAACAACAACCTCAACATTGAAAAACACCAACAAATTCAACAACAACCTCAACTTTGAAAAACAACAACAACCTCAACATTGAAAAACACCAACAAATTCAACAACAACTTCAACATTGAAAAACACCAACAAATTCAACAACAACCTCGAAATTGAAAAACACCAACAAATTCAACAACAACCTCAACATTGAAAAACAACAATAACCTCAACATTGAAAAACACCAACAAATTCAACAACAACCTCAACATTAAAAACAAGAACAACCTCAACATTGAAAAACACCAACAAATTCAACAACAACCTCAACATTTAAAAAAACCAACAAATTCAACAACAACCTCAACATTGAAAAACAACAACAATCTCAACATTGAAAAACACCAACAAATTCAACAACAACCTGAACATTGAAAAACAGCAACAACATCAACATTGAAAAACACCAACAAATTCAACAACAACCTCAACATTGAAAAACACCAACAAATTCAACAACAACCTCAACATTGAAAAACAACAACAACCTCAACATTGCAAAACACCAGCAAATTCAACAACAACCTCAACATTTAAAAACACTAACAAATTCAACAACAACCTCAACATTGAAAAACAACAACAATCTCAACATTGAAAAACACCAACAAATTCAACAACAACCTCAACATTGAAAAAAAACAACAACCTCAACATTGAAAAACACCAACAAGTTCAACAACAACTTCACCATTGAAAAACACCAACAAATTCAACAACAACTTCGACATTGAAAAACACCCTCAAATTCAACATCAACCTCAACATTGAGAAACACCAACAACCTCAAAATTGAAAAAACACCAACAAATTCAACAACAACCTCAACATTGAAAAACAGCAACAACCTCAACATTGAAAAACAACAACAACCTCAACATTGAAAAACACCAACAAATTCAACAACAACCTCAACATTGAAAAGCACCAACACATTCAACAACAACCTCAACATTGAAAAACAACAACAACCTAAACATTGAAAAACACCATCAAATTCAACAACAACCTCAACATTGAAAAACAACAACAACCTCAACATTGAAAAACACCAACAAATTCAACAACAACCTCAACATTGAAAAACACCAACAAATTCAACAACAACCACAACATTGAAAAACACCAACAAATTCAACAACAACCTCAACAATGAAAAACAACAACAACCTCAACATTGAAAAACACCAACAAATTCAACAACAACCTCAACATTGAAAAACAACAACAACCTCAACATTGAAAAACACCAACAAATTTAGCAATAACCTCAACATTGAAAAACAACAACAAACTCAACATTGAAAAATACCAACAAATTCAACAATAACCTCAACATTGAAAAACAACAACAACCTCAACATTGAAAAACACCAACAAATTCAACAACATCCTCAACATTGAAAAACACCAATAAATTCAACAACAACCTCAACATTGAAAAACAACAACAACCTCAACATTGAAAAACACCAACAAATTCAACAACAACCTCAACATTGAAAAACAACAACAACCTCAACATTGAAAAACACCAACAAATTCAACAACAACCTCAACATTGAAAAACACCAACAAATTCAGCAACAACCTCAGCATTGAAAAACAACAACAACCTCAACATTGAAAAACACCAACAAATTCAACAAAAACCTCAACTTTGAAAAACAACAACAACCTCAACATTGAAAAACACCAACAAATTCAACAACAACTTCAACATTGAAAAACACCAACAAATTCAACAACAAACTCGAAATTGAAAAACACCAACAAATTCAACAACAACCTCAACATTGAAAAACAACAACAACCTCAACATTGAAAAACACCAACAAATTCAACAACAACCGCAACATTAAAAAACAACAACAACCTCAACATTGAAAAACACCAACAAATTCAACAACAACCTCAACATTTAAAAACACCAACAAATTCAACAACAACCTCAACATTGAAAAACAACAACAATCTCAACATTGAAAAACACCAACAAATTCAACAACAACCTCAACATTGAAAAACAGCAACAACCTCAACATTGAAAAACACCAACAAATTCAACAACATCTTCAGCATTGATAAACACCAACAAATTCAACAACAACTTCGACATTGAAAAACACCCTCAAATTCAACATCAACCTCAACATTGAGAAACACCAACAACCTCAAAATTGAAAAAACACCAACAAATTCAACAACAACCTCAACATTGAAAAACAGCAACAACCTCAACATTGAAAAACAACAACAACCTCAACATTGAAAAACACCAACAAATTCAACAACAACCTCAACATTGAAAAACACCAACAAATTCAACAACAACCTCAACATTGAAAAACAACAACAACCTAAACATTGAAAAACACCAACAAATTCAACAACAATCTCAACATTGAAAAACAACAACAACCTCAACATTGAAAAACACCAACAAATTCAACAACAACCTCAACATTGAAAAACACCAACAAATTCAACAACAACCTCAACATTGAAAAACACCAACAAATTCAACAAAAACCTCAACAATGAAAAACAACAACAACCTCAACATTGAAAAACGCCAACAAATTCAACAACAACCTCAACATTGAAAAACAACAACAACCTCAACATTGAAAAACACCAACAAATTTAGCAATAACCTCAACATTGAAAAACAACAACAAACTCAACATTGAAAAATACCAACAAATTCAACAATAACCTCAACATTGAAAAACAACAACAACCTCAACATTGAAAAACACCAACAAATTCAACAACATCCTCAACATTGAAAAACACCAATAAATTCAACAACAACCTCAACATTGAAAAACAACAATAACCTCAACATTGAAAAACACCAACAAATTCAACAACAACCTCAACATTGAAAAACAACAACAACCTCAACATTGAAAAACACCAACAAATTCAACAACAACCTCAACATTGAAAAACACCAACAAATTCAGCAACAACCTCAGCATTGAAAAACAACAACAACCTCAACATTGAAAAACACCAACAAATTCAACAACAACCTCAACTTTGAAAAACAACAACAACCTCAACATTGAAAAACACCAACAAATTCAACAACAACTTCAACATTGAAAAACACCAACAAATTCAACAACAACCTCGAAATTGAAAAACACCAACAAATTCAACAACAACCTCAACATTGAAAAACAGCAACAACCTCAACATTGAAAAACACCAACAAATTCAACAACAACCTCAACATTAAAAAACAACAACAACCTCAACATTGAAAAACACCAACAAATTCAACAACAACCTCAACATTGAAAAACACCAACAAATTCAACAACAACCTCAACATTGAAAAACAACAACAATCTCAACATTGAAAAACACCAACAAATTCAACAACAACCTCAACATTGAAAAACAGCAACAACCTCAACATTGAAAAACACCAACAAATTCAACAACAACCTCAACATTGAAAAACACCAACAAATTCAACAACAACCTCAACATTGAAAAACACCAACAAATTCAACAACAAAGTGAACATTGAAAAACACCAACAAATTCAACAACAACCTCAACATTAAAAACAAGAACAACCTCAACATTGAAAAACACCAACAAATTCAACAACAACCTCAACATTTAAAAACACCAACAAATTCAACAACAACCTCAACATTGAAAAACAACAACAATCTCAACATTGAAAAACACCAACAAATTCAACAACAACCTCAACATTGAAGAACAGCAACAACATCAACATTGAAAAACACCAACAAATTCAACAACAACCTCAACATTGAAAAACACCAACAAATTCAACAACAACCTCAACATTGAAAAACAACAACAACCTCAACATTGAAAAACACCAACAAATTCAACAACAACCTCAACATTGAAAAATACCAACAAATTCAACAACAACCTCAGCATTGAAAAACAACAACAACCTCAACGTTGAAAAACACCAACAAATTCAACAACAACCTCAACATTGAAAAACAACAACAACTTCAACAATGAAAAACACCAACAAATTCAACAACAACCTCGAAATTGAAAAACACCAACAAATACAACAACAACCTCAACATTGAAAAACAACAACAACCTCAACATTGAAAAACACCAACAAATTCTACAACAACCTCAGCATTGAAAAACAACAACAACCTCAACGTTGAAAAACACCAGCAAATTCAACAACAACCTCAACATTGAAAAACAACAACAACTTCAACAATGAAAAACACCAACAAATTCAACAACAACCTCGAATTTGAAAAACACCAACAAAAACAACAACAGCCTCAACATTGCAAAACACCAGCAAATTCAACAACAACCTCAACATTTAAAAACACCAACAAATTCAACAACAACCTCAACATTGAAAAACACCAACAAACTCAACAACAACCTCAACATTGAAAAACAACAACAACCTCAACATTGAAAAACACCAACAATTTCAACAACAACCTCAACATTGAAAAACACCAACAAATTCAACAACAACCTCAACATTGAAAAACACCAACAACCTCAACATTGAAAAACATCAACAAATTCAACAACAACCTCAACATTGAAAAACAACAACAACCTCAACATTGAAAAACACCAACAAATTCAACAAAAAATTCAACATTGAAAAACACCAACAAATTCAACAACAACCCCGACATTGAAAAACACCAACAAATTCAACAACAACCTCAACATTGAAAAACAGCAACAACCTCAACATTGAAAAACACCAAGAAATTCAACAACAACTTCAGCATTGATAAACACCAACAAATTCAACAACAACTTCGACATTGAAAAACACCCTCAAATTCAACATCAACCTCAACATTGAGAAACACCAACAACCTCAAAATTGAAAAAACACCAACAAATTCAACAACAACCTCAACATTGAAAAACAGCAACAACCTCAACATTGAAAAACAACAACAACCTAAACATTGAAAAACACCAACAAATTCAACAACAACCTCAACATTGAAAAACACCAACAAATTCAACAACAACCTCAACATTGAAAAACAACAACAACCTAAACATTGAAAAACACCAACAAATTCAACAACAACCTCAACATTGAAAAACAACAACAACCTCAACATTGAAAAACACCAACAAATTCAACAACAACCTCAACATTGAAAAACACCAACAAATTCAACAACAACCTCAACATTGAAAAACACCAACAAATTCAACAAAAACCTCAACAATGAAAAACAACAACAACCTCAACATTGAAAAACACCAACAAATTCAACAACAACCTCAACATTGAAAAACAACAACAACCTCAACATTGAAAAACACCAACAAATTTAGCAATAACCTCAACATTGAAAAACAACAACAAACTCAACATTGAAAAATACCAACAAATTCAACAATAACCTCAACATTGAAAAACAACAACAACCTCAACATTGAAAAACACCAACAAATTCAACAACATCCTCAACATTGAAAAACACCAATAAATTCAACAACAACCTCAACATTGAAAAACAACAATAACCTCAACATTGAAAAACACCAACAAATTCAACAACAACCTCAACATTGAAGAACAGCAACAACATCAACATTGAAAAACACCAACAAATTCAACAACAACCTCAACATTGAAAAACACCAACAAATTCAACAACAACCTCAACATTGAAAAACAACAACAACCTCAACATTGAAAAACACCAACAAATTCAACAACAACCTCAACATTGAAAAATACCAACAAATTCAACAACAACCTCAGCATTGAAAAACAACAACAACCTCAACGTTGAAAAACACCAACAAATTCAACAACAACCTCAACATTGAAAAACAACAACAACTTCAACAATGAAAAACACCAACAAATTCAACAACAACCTCGAAATTGAAAAACACCAACAAATACAACAACAACCTCAACATTGAAAAACAACAACAACCTCAACATTGAAAAACACCAACAAATTCTACAACAACCTCAGCATTGAAAAACAACAACAACCTCAACGTTGAAAAACACCAGCAAATTCAACAACAACCTCAACATTGAAAAACAACAACAACTTCAACAATGAAAAACACCAACAAATTCAACAACAACCTCGAATTTGAAAAACACCAACAAAAACAACAACAGCCTCAACATTGCAAAACACCAGCAAATTCAACAACAACCTCAACATTTAAAAACACCAACAAATTCAACAACAACCTCAACATTGAAAAACACCAACAAACTCAACAACAACCTCAACATTGAAAAACAACAACAACCTCAACATTGAAAAACACCAACAATTTCAACAACAACCTCAACATTGAAAAACACCAACAAATTCAACAACAACCTCAACATTGAAAAACACCAACAACCTCAACATTGAAAAACATCAACAAATTCAACAACAACCTCAACATTGAAAAACAACAACAACCTCAACATTGAAAAACACCAACAAATTCAACAAAAAATTCAACATTGAAAAACACCAACAAATTCAACAACAACCCCGACATTGAAAAACACCAACAAATTCAACAACAACCTCAACATTGAAAAACAGCAACAACCTCAACATTGAAAAACACCAAGAAATTCAACAACAACTTCAGCATTGATAAACACCAACAAATTCAACAACAACTTCGACATTGAAAAACACCCTCAAATTCAACATCAACCTCAACATTGAGAAACACCAACAACCTCAAAATTGAAAAAACACCAACAAATTCAACAACAACCTCAACATTGAAAAACAGCAACAACCTCAACATTGAAAAACAACAACAACCTAAACATTGAAAAACACCAACAAATTCAACAACAACCTCAACATTGAAAAACACCAACAAATTCAACAACAACCTCAACATTGAAAAACAACAACAACCTAAACATTGAAAAACACCAACAAATTCAACAACAACCTCAACATTGAAAAACAACAACAACCTCAACATTGAAAAACACCAACAAATTCAACAACAACCTCAACATTGAAAAACACCAACAAATTCAACAACAACCTCAACATTGAAAAACACCAACAAATTCAACAAAAACCTCAACAATGAAAAACAACAACAACCTCAACATTGAAAAACACCAACAAATTCAACAACAACCTCAACATTGAAAAACAACAACAACCTCAACATTGAAAAACACCAACAAATTTAGCAATAACCTCAACATTGAAAAACAACAACAAACTCAACATTGAAAAATACCAACAAATTCAACAATAACCTCAACATTGAAAAACAACAACAACCTCAACATTGAAAAACACCAACAAATTCAACAACATCCTCAACATTGAAAAACACCAATAAATTCAACAACAACCTCAACATTGAAAAACAACAATAACCTCAACATTGAAAAACACCAACAAATTCAACAACAACCTCAACATTGAAAAACAACAACAACCTCAACATTGAAAAACACCAACAAATTCAACAACAACCTCAACATTGAAAAACACCAACAAATTCAGCAACAACCTCAGCATTGAAAAACAACAACAACCTCAACATTGAAAAACACCAACAAATTCAACAACAACCTCAACTTTGAAAAACAACAACAACCTCAACATTGAAAAACACCAACAAATTCAACAACAACTTCAACATTGAAAAACACCAACAAATTCAACAACAACCTCGAAATTGAAAAACACCAACAAATTCAACAACAACCTCAACATTGAAAAGCAACAACAACCTCAACATTGAAAAACACCAACAAATTCAACAACAACCTCAACATTAAAAAACAACAACAACCTCAACATTGAAAAACACCAACAAATTCAACAACAACCTCAACATTTAAAAACACCAACAAATTCAACAACAACCTCAACATTGAAAAACAACAACAATCTCAACATTGAAAAACACCAACAAATTCAACAACAACCTCAACATTGAAAAACAGCAACAACCTCAACATTGAAAAACACCAACAAATTCAACAACAACCTCAACATTGAAAAACACCAAGAAATTCAACAACAACCTCAACATTGAAAAACACCAACAAATTCAACAACAAAGTGAACATTGAAAAACACCAACAAATTCAACAACAACCTCAACATTAAAAACAAGAACAACCTCAACATTGAAAAACACCAACAAATTCAACAACAACCTCAACATTTAAAAACACCAACAAATTCAACAACAACCTCAACATTGAAAAACAACAACAATCTCAACATTGAAAAACACCAACAAATTCAACAACAACCTCAACATTAAAAAACAGCAACAACATCAACATTGAAAAACACCAACAAATTCAACAACAACCTCAACATTGAAAAACACCAACAAATTCAACAACAACCTCAACATTGAAAAACAACAACAACCTCAACATTGAAAAACACCAACAAATTCAACAACAACCTCAACATTGAAAAACACCAACAAATTCAACAACAACCTCAGCATTGAAAAACAACAACAACCTCAACGTTGAAAAACACCAACAAATTCAACAACAACCTCAACATTGAAAAACAACAACAACTTCAACAATGAAAAACACCAACAAATTCAACAACAACCTCGAAATTGAAAAACACCAACAAAAACAACAACAGCCTCAACATTGCAAAACACCAGCAAATTCAACAACAACCTCAACATTTAAAAACACCAACAAATTCAACAACAACCTCAACATTGAAAAACACCAACAAACTCAACAACAACCTCAACATTGAAAAACAACAACCTCAACATTGAAAAACACCAACAATTTCAACAACAACCTCAACATTGAAAAACACCAACAAATTCAACAACAACCTCAACATTGAAAAACACCAACAACCTCAACATTGAAAAACACCAACAAATTCAACAACAACCTCAACATTGAAAAACAACAACAACCTCAACATTGAAAAACACCAACAAATTCAACAAAAAATTCAACATTGAAAAACACCAACAAATTCAACAACAACACCGACATTGAAAAACACCAACAAATTCAACAACAACCTCAACTTTGAAAAACAAAAACAACCTCATCATGGAAAAACACGAACAAATTCAACAACAACCTCAACATTGAAAAACAACAACATCCTCAAAATTGAAAAACACCAACAAATTCAACAACAACCCCAACATTTAAAAACAACAACAACCTCAACATTGAAAAACACCAACAAATTCAACAACAACCTCAACATTGAAAAACACCAACAAACAAAACAACAACCTCAACATTGAAAAACAACAACAACCTCAACATTGAAAAACACCAACAAATTCAACAACAACCTCAACATTGAAAAACACCAACAACCTCAACATTGAAAAACACCAACAAATTCAACAACAACCTCAACATTGAAAAACACCAACAAATTCAACAACAACCTCAACTTTGAAAAACAACAACAACCTCAACATTGAAAAACACCAACAAATTCAACAACAACTTCAACATTGAAAAACACCAACAAATTCAACAACAACCTCGAAATTGAAAAACACCAACAAATTCAACAACAACGTCAACATTGAAAAACAACAACAACCTCAACATTGAAAAACACCAACAAATTCAACAACAACCTCAACATTAAAAAACAACAACAACCTCAACATTGAAAAACACCAACAAATTCTTCAACAACCTCAACATTTAAAAACACCAACAAATTCAACAACAACCTCAACATTGAAAAACAACAACAATCTCAACATTGAAAAACACCAACAAATTCAACAACAACCTCAACATTGAAAAACAGCAACAACCTCAACATTGAAAAACACCAACAAATTCAACAACAACCTCAACATTGAAAAACACCAACAAATTCAACAACAACCTCAACATTGAAAAACACCAACAAATTCAACAACAAAGTGAACATTGAAAAACACCAACAAATTCAACAACAACCTCAACATTAAAAACAAGAACAACCTCAACATTGAAAAACACCAACAAATTCAACAACAACCTCAACATTTAAAAACACCAACAAATTCAACAACAACCTCAACATTGAAAAACAACAACAATCTCAACATTGAAAAACACCAACAAATTCAACAACAACCTCAACATTGAAAAACAGCAACAACATCAACATTGAAAAACACCAACAAATTCAACAACAACCTCAACATTGAAAAACACCAACAAATTCAACAACAACCTCAACATTGAAAAACAACAACAACCTCAACATTGAAAAACACCAACAAATTCAACAACAACCTCAACATTGAAAAACACCAACAAATTCAACAACAACCTCAGCATTGAAAAACAACAACAACCTCAACGTTGAAAAACACCAACAAATTCAACAACAACCTCAACATTGAAAAACAACAACAACTTCAACAATGAAAAACACCAACAAATTCAACAACAACCTCGAAATTGAAAAACACCAACAAATACAACAACAACCTCAACATTGAAAAACAACAACAACCTCAACATTGAAAAACACCAACAAATTCTACAACAACCTCAGCATTGAAAAACAACAACAACCTCAACGTTGAAAAACACCAGCAAATTCAACAACAACCTCAACATTGAAAAACAACAACAACTTCAACAATGAAAAACACCAACAAATTCAACAACAACCTCGAAATTGAAAAACACCAACAAAAACAACAACAGCCTCAACATTGCAAAACACCAGCAAATTCAACAACAACCTCAACATTTAAAAACACCAACAAATTCAACAACAACCTCAACATTGAAAAACACCAACAAACTCAACAACAACCTCAACATTGAAAAACAACAACAACCTCAACATTGAAAAACACCAACAATTTCAACAACAACCTCAACATTGAAAAACACCAACAAATTCAACAACAACCTCAACATTGAAAAACACCAACAACCTCAACATTGAAAAACACCAACAAATTCAACAACAACCTCAACATTGAAAAACAACAACAACCTCAACATTGAAAAACACCAACAAATTCAACAAAAAATTCAACATTGAAAAACACCAACAAATTCAACAACAACACCGACATTGAAAAACACCAACAAATTCAACAACAACCTCAACTTTGAAAAACAAAAACAACCTCATCATGGAAAAACACCAACAAATTCAACAACAACCTCAACATTGAAAAACAACAACATCCTCAAAATTGAAAAACACCAACAAATTCAACAACAACCCCAACATTTAAAAACAACAACAACCTCAACATTGAAAAACACCAACAAATTCAACAACAACCTCAACATTGAAAAACACCAACAAACAAAACAACAACCTCAACATTGAAAAACAACAACAACCTCAACATTGAAAAACACCAACAAATTCAACAACAACCTCAACATTGAAAAACACCAACAACCTCAACATTGAAAAACACCAACAAATTCAACAACAACCTCAACATTGAAAAACACCAACAAATTCAACAACAACCTCAACTTTGAAAAACAACAACAACCTCAACATTGAAAAACACCAACAAATTCAACAACAACTTCAACATTGAAAAACACCAACAAATTCAACAACAACCTCGAAATTGAAAAACACCAACAAATTCAACAACAACCTCAACATTGAAAAACAACAACAACCTCAACATTGAAAAACACCAACAAATTCAACAACAACCTCAACATTAAAAAACAACAACAACCTCAACATTGAAAAACACCAACAAATTCAACAACAACCTCAACATTTAAAAACACCAACAAATTCAACAACAACCTCAACATTGAAAAACAACAACAATCTCAACATTGAAAAACACCAACAAATTCAACAACAACCTCAACATTGAAAAACAGCAACAACCTCAACATTGAAAAACACCAACAAATTCAACAACAACCTCAACATTGAAAAACACCAACAAATTCAACAACAACCTCAACATTGAAAAACACCAACAAATTCAACAACAAAGTGAACATTGAAAAACACCAACAAATTCAACAACAACCTCAACATTAAAAACAAGAACAACCTCAACATTGAAAAACACCAACAAATTCAACAACAACCTCAACATTTAAAAACACCAACAAATTCAACAACAACCTCAACATTGAAAAACAACAACAATCTCAACATTGAAAAACACCAACAAATTCAACAACAACCTCAACATTGAAAAACAGCAACAACATCAACATTGAAAAACACCAACAAATTCAACAACAACCTCAACATTGAAAAACACCAACAAATTCAACAACAACCTCAACATTGAAAAACAACAACAACCTCAACATTGAAAAACACCAACAAATTCAACAACAACCTCAACATTGAAAAACACCAACAAATTCAACAACAACCTCAGCATTGAAAAACAACAACAACCTCAACGTTGAAAAACACCAACAAATTCAACAACAACCTCAACATTGAAAAACAACAACAACTTCAACAATGAAAAACACCAACAAATTCAACAACAACCTCGAAATTGAAAAACACCAACAAATACAACAACAACCTCAACATTGAAAAACAACAACAACCTCAACATTGAAAAACACCAACAAATTCTACAACAACCTCATCATTGAAAAACAACAACAACCTCAACGTTGAAAAACACCAGCAAATTCAACAACAACCTCAACATTGAAAAACAACAACAACTTCAACAATGAAAAACACCAACAAATTCAACAACAACCTCGAAATTGAAAAACACCAACAAAAACAACAACAGCCTCAACATTGCAAAACACCAGCAAATTCAACAGCAACCTCAACATTTGAAAACACCAACATATTCAACAACAACCTCAACATTGAAAAACACCAACAAACTCAACAACAACCTCAACATTGAAAAACAACAACAACCTCAACATTGAAAAACACCAACAATTTCAACAACAACCTCCACATTGAAAAACACCAACAAATTCAACAACAACCTCAACATTGAAAAACACCAACAACCTCAACATTGAAAAACACCAACAAATTCAACAACAACCTCAACATTGAAAAACAACAACAACCTCAACATTGAAAAACACCAACAAATTCAACAAAAAATTCAACATTGAAAAACACCAACAAATTCAACAACAACCTCGACATTGAAAAACACCAACAAATTCAACAACAACCTCAACTTTGAAAAACAACAACAACCTCATCATGGAAAAACACCAACAAATTCAACAACAACCTCAACATTGAAAAACAACAACATCCTCAAAATTGAAAAACACCAACAAATTCAACAACAACCCCAACATTTAAAAACAACAACAACCTCAACATTGAAAAACACCAACAAATTCAACAACAACCTCAACATTGAAAAACACCAACAAACAAAACAACAACCTCAACATTGAAAAACAACAACAACCTCAACATTGAAAAACACCAACAAATTCAACAACAACCTCAACATTGAAAAACACCAACGACCTCAACATTGAAAAACACCAACAAATTCAACAACAACCTCAACATTGAAAAACACCAACAAATTCAACAACAACCTCAACTTTGAAAAACAACAACAACCTCAACATTGAAAAACACCAACAAATTCAACAACAACTTCAACATTGAAAAACACCAACAAATTCAACAACAACCTCGAAATTGAAAAACACCAACAAATTCAACAACAACCTCAACATTAAAAAACAACAACAACCTCAACATTGAAAAACACCAACAAATTCAACAACAACCTCAACATTTAAAAACACCAACAAATTCATCAACAACCTCAACATTGAAAAACAACAACAATCTCAACGTGAAAAACACCAACAAATTCAACAACAACCTCAACATTGAAAAACAGCAACAACCTCAACATTGAAAAACACCAACAAATTCAACAACAACCTCAACATTGAAAAACACCAACAAATTCAACAACAACCTCAACATTGAAAAACACCAACAAATTCAACAACAACCTCAACATTGAAAAACACCAACAAATTCAACAACAAAGTGAACATTGAAAAACACCAACAAATTCAACAACAACCTCAACATTGAAAAACAGCAACAACATCAACATTGAAAAACACCAACAAATTCAACAACAACCTCAACATTGAAAAACAACAACAAATTCAAGAACAACCTCAACATTGAAAAACAACAACAACCTCAACATTGAAAAACACCAACAAATTCAACAACAACCTCAACATTGAAAAACACCAACAAATTCAACAACAACCTCAGCATTGAAAAACAACAACAACCTCAACGTTGAAAAACACCAACAAATTCAACAACAACCTCAACATTGAAAAACAACAACAACTTCAACAATGAAAAACACCAACAAATTCAACAACAACCTCGAAATTGAAAAACACCAACAAATACAACAACAACCTCAACATTGAAAAACAACAACAACCTCAACATTGAAAAACACCAACAAATTCTACAACAACTTCAGCATTGAAAAACAACAACAACCTCAACGTTGAAAAACACCAGCAAATTCAACAACAACCTCAACATTGAAAAACAACAACAACTTCAACAATGAAAAACACCAACAAATTCAACAACAACCTCGAAATTGAAAAACACCAACAAAAACAACAACAGCCTCAACATTGCAAAACACCAGCAAATTCAACAACAACCTCAACATTTAAAAACACCAACAAATTCAACAACAACCTCAACATTGAAAAACACCAACAAACTCAACAACAACCTCAACATTGAAAAACAACAACAACCTCAACATTGAAAAACACCAACAATTTCAACAACAACCTCAACATTGAAAAACACCAACAAATTCAACAACAACCTCAACATTGAAAAACACCAACAACCTCAACATTGAAAAACACCAACAAATTCAACAACAACCTCAACATTGAAAAACAACAACAACCTCAACATTGAAAAACACCAACAAATTCAACAAAAAATTCAACATTGAAAAACACCAACAAATTCAACAACAACCCCGACATTGAAAAACACCAAAAAATTCAACAACAACCTCAACTTTGAAAAACAACAACAACCTCATCATGGAAAAACACCAACAAATTCAAGAACAACCTCAACATTGAAAAACAACAACATCCTCAAAATTGAAAAACACCAACAAATTCAACAACAACCTCAACATTGAAAAACACCAACAAATTCAACAACAACCTCAGCAGTGAAAAACAACAACAACCTCAACGTTGAAAAACACCAACAAATTCAACAACAACCTCAACATTGAAAAACAACAACAACCTCAACATTGAAAAACACCAACAAATTCAACAACAACCTCAACATTGAAAAACAACAACAACCTCAACATTGAAAAACACCAACAAATTCAACAACAACCTCAACATTGAAAAACAACAACAAACTCAACATTGAAAAACACCAACAAATTCAACAACAACCTCAACATTGAAAAACAACAACAATCTCAACATTGAAAAACACCAACAAATTCAACAATAACCTCAACATTGAAAAACAACAACAACCACAACATTGAAAAACAGCAACAAATTCAACAATATCCTCAACATTGAAAAACACCAATAAATTCAACAACAACCTCAACATTGAAAAACAACAACAACCTCAACATTGAAAAACACCAACAAATTCAACAACAACCTCAACATTGAAAAACAACAACAACCTCAACATTGAAAAACACCAACAAATTCAAAAACAACCTCAACATTGAAAAACACCAACAAATTCAGCAACAACCTCAGCATTGAAAAACAACAACAACCTCAACATTGAAAAACACCAACAAATTCAACAACAACCTCAACTTTGAAAAACAACAACAACCTCAACATTGAAAAACACCAACAAATTCAACAACAACTTCAACATTGAAAAACACCAACAAATTCAACAACAACCTCGAAATTGAAAAACACCAACAAATTCAACAACAACCTCAACATTAAAAAACAACAACAACATCAACATTGAAAAACACCAACAAATTCAACAACAACCTCGACATTTAAAAACACCAACAAATTCAACAACAACCTCAACATTGAAAAACAACAACAATCTCAACATTGAAAAACAGCAACAAATTCAACAACAACTTCAACATTGAAAAACACCAACAAATTCAACAACAACCTCAACATTGAAAAACAACAACAACCTCAACATTGAAAAACACCAACAAATTCAACAACAACCTCAACATTGAAAAACAACAACAACCTCAACACTGAAAAACACCAACAAATTCAACAACAACCTCAACATTGAAAAACACCAACAAATTCAACAACAACCTCAGCATTGAAAAACAACAACAACCTCAACGCTGAAAAACACCAACAAATTCAACAACAACCTCAACATTGAAAAACAACAACAACCTCAACATTGAAATACACCAACAAATTCAACAAAAACTTCAACATTGAAAAACACCAACAAATTCAACAACAACCTCGAAATTGAAAAACATCAACAAAGTCAACAACAACTTCAACATTGAAAAACACCAACAAATTCAACAACAACCTCGACATTGAAAAACACCATCAACTTCAACAACAACCTCAACATTGAAAAACACCAACAACCTCAAAATTGAAAAAACACCAACAAATTCAACAACAACCTCAACATTTAAAAACAACAACAACCTCAACATTGAAAAACACCAACAAATTCAACAACAACCTCAACATTGAAAAACACCAACAAATTCAACAACAGCCTCAACATTGAAAAACTCCAACAAATTCAACAACAACCTCAACAATGAAAAACAACAACAACCTCAACATTGAAAAACAGCAACAAATTCAACAACAACCTCAACATTGTTAAACAACAACAACCTCAACATTGAAAAACACCAACAAATTCAACAACAACCTCATCATTGAAAAACAACAACAAACTCAACATTGAAAAACACCAACAAATTCAACAACAACCTCAACATTGAAAAATAACAGCAAACTCAACATTGAAAAACACCAACAAATTCAACAATAACCTCAACATTGAAAAACAACAACAACCTCAACATTGAAAAACACCAACAAATTCAACAACATCCTCAACATTGAAAAACACCAACAAATTCAACAACAACCTCAACATTGAAAAACAACAACAACCTCAACATTGAAAAACACCAACAAATTCAACAACAACCTCAACATTGAAAAACAACAACAACCTCAACATTGAAAAACACCAACAAGTTCAACAACAACATCAACATTGAAAAACAACAACAACCTCAACATTGAAAAACACCAACAAATTCAACAACAACCTCAACTTTGAAAAACAACAACAACCTCAACATTGAAAAACACCAACAAATTCAAGAACAACTTCAACATTGAAAAACACCAACAAATTCAACAACAACCTCGAAATTGAAAAACACCAACAAATTCAACAACAACCTCAACATTGAAAAACAACAACAACCTCAACATTGAAAAACACCAACAAATTCAACAACAACCTCAACATTAAAAAACACCAACAAATTCAACAACAACCTCAACATTGAAAAGCAACAACAATCTCAACATTGAAAAACACCAACAAATTCAACAACAACTTCAACATTGAAAAACAACAACAACCTCAACATTGAAAAGCAACAACAATCTCAACATTGAAAAACACCAACAAATTCAACAACAACCTCAACATTGAAAAACAACAACAACCTCAACATTGAAAAACACCAACAAATTCAACAACAACCTCAACATTGAAAAACACCAACAACCTCAACATTGAAAAACACCAACAAATTCAACAACAACCTCAACATTGAAAAACAACAACAACCTCAACATTGAAAAACACCAACAAATTCAACAAAAAATTCAACATTGAAAAACACCAACAAATTCAACAACAACCTCGACATTGAAAAACACCAACAAATTCAACAACAACCTCAACTTTGAAAAACAACAACAACCTCATCATGGAAAAACACCAACAAATTCAACAACAACCTCAACATTGAAAAACAACAACATCCTCAAAATTGAAAAACACCAACAAATTCAACAACAACCTCAACATTGAAAAACACCAACAAACAAAACAACAACCTCAACATTGAAAAACAACAACAACCTCAACATTGAAAAACACCAACAAATTCAACAACAACCTCAACATTGAAAAACACCAACGACCTCAACATTGAAAAACACCAACAAATTCAACAACAACCTCAACATTGAAAAACACCAACAAATTCAACAACAACCTCAACTTTGAAAAACAACAACAACCTCAACATTGAAAAACACCAACAAATTCAACAACAACTTCAACATTGAAAAACACCAACAAATTCAACAACAACCTCGAAATTGAAAAACACCAACAAATTCAACAACAACCTCAACATTAAAAAACAACAACAACCTCAACATTGAAAAACACCAACAAATTCAACAACAACCTCAACATTTAAAAACACCAACAAATTCATCAACAACCTCAACATTGAAAAACAACAACAATCTCAACGTGAAAAACACCAACAAATTCAACAACAACCTCAACATTGAAAAACAGCAACAACCTCAACATTGAAAAACACCAACAAATTCAACAACAACCTCAACATTGAAAAACACCAACAAATTCAACAACAACCTCAACATTGAAAAACACCAACAAATTCAACAACAACCTCAACATTGAAAAACACCAACAAATTCAACAACAAAGTGAACATTGAAAAACACCAACAAATTCAACAACAACCTCAACATTGAAAAACAGCAACAACATCAACATTGAAAAACACCAACAAATTCAACAACAACCTCAACATTGAAAAACAACAACAAATTCAAGAACAACCTCAACATTGAAAAACAACAACAACCTCAACATTGAAAAACACCAACAAATTCAACAACAACCTCAACATTGAAAAACACCAACAAATTCAACAACAACCTCAGCATTGAAAAACAACAACAACCTCAACGTTGAAAAACACCAACAAATTCAACAACAACCTCAACATTGAAAAACAACAACAACTTCAACAATGAAAAACACCAACAAATTCAACAACAACCTCGAAATTGAAAAACACCAACAAATACAACAACAACCTCAACATTGAAAAACAACAACAACCTCAACATTGAAAAACACCAACAAATTCTACAACAACTTCAGCATTGAAAAACAACAACAACCTCAACGTTGAAAAACACCAGCAAATTCAACAACAACCTCAACATTGAAAAACAACAACAACTTCAACAATGAAAAACACCAACAAATTCAACAACAACCTCGAAATTGAAAAACACCAACAAAAACAACAACAGCCTCAACATTGCAAAACACCAGCAAATTCAACAACAACCTCAACATTTAAAAACACCAACAAATTCAACAACAACCTCAACATTGAAAAACACCAACAAACTCAACAACAACCTCAACATTGAAAAACAACAACAACCTCAACATTGAAAAACACCAACAATTTCAACAACAACCTCAACATTGAAAAACACCAACAAATTCAACAACAACCTCAACATTGAAAAACACCAACAACCTCAACATTGAAAAACACCAACAAATTCAACAACAACCTCAACATTGAAAAACAACAACAACCTCAACATTGAAAAACACCAACAAATTCAACAAAAAATTCAACATTGAAAAACACCAACAAATTCAACAACAACCCCGACATTGAAAAACACCAAAAAATTCAACAACAACCTCAACTTTGAAAAACAACAACAACCTCATCATGGAAAAACACCAACAAATTCAAGAACAACCTCAACATTGAAAAACAACAACATCCTCAAAATTGAAAAACACCAACAAATTCAACAACAACCTCAACATTGAAAAACACCAACAAATTCAACAACAACCTCAGCAGTGAAAAACAACAACAACCTCAACGTTGAAAAACACCAACAAATTCAACAACAACCTCAACATTGAAAAACAACAACAACCTCAACATTGAAAAACACCAACAAATTCAACAACAACCTCAACATTGAAAAACAACAACAACCTCAACATTGAAAAACACCAACAAATTCAACAACAACCTCAACATTGAAAAACAACAACAAACTCAACATTGAAAAACACCAACAAATTCAACAACAACCTCAACATTGAAAAACAACAACAATCTCAACATTGAAAAACACCAACAAATTCAACAATAACCTCAACATTGAAAAACAACAACAACCACAACATTGAAAAACAGCAACAAATTCAACAATATCCTCAACATTGAAAAACACCAATAAATTCAACAACAACCTCAACATTGAAAAACAACAACAACCTCAACATTGAAAAACACCAACAAATTCAACAACAACCTCAACATTGAAAAACAACAACAACCTCAACATTGAAAAACACCAACAAATTCAAAAACAACCTCAACATTGAAAAACACCAACAAATTCAGCAACAACCTCAGCATTGAAAAACAACAACAACCTCAACATTGAAAAACACCAACAAATTCAACAACAACCTCAACTTTGAAAAACAACAACAACCTCAACATTGAAAAACACCAACAAATTCAACAACAACTTCAACATTGAAAAACACCAACAAATTCAACAACAACCTCGAAATTGAAAAACACCAACAAATTCAACAACAACCTCAACATTAAAAAACAACAACAACATCAACATTGAAAAACACCAACAAATTCAACAACAACCTCGACATTTAAAAACACCAACAAATTCAACAACAACCTCAACATTGAAAAACAACAACAATCTCAACATTGAAAAACAGCAACAAATTCAACAACAACTTCAACATTGAAAAACACCAACAAATTCAACAACAACCTCAACATTGAAAAACAACAACAACCTCAACATTGAAAAACACCAACAAATTCAACAACAACCTCAACATTGAAAAACAACAACAACCTCAACACTGAAAAACACCAACAAATTCAACAACAACCTCAACATTGAAAAACACCAACAAATTCAACAACAACCTCAGCATTGAAAAACAACAACAACCTCAACGCTGAAAAACACCAACAAATTCAACAACAACCTCAACATTGAAAAACAACAACAACCTCAACATTGAAATACACCAACAAATTCAACAAAAACTTCAACATTGAAAAACACCAACAAATTCAACAACAACCTCGAAATTGAAAAACATCAACAAAGTCAACAACAACTTCAACATTGAAAAACACCAACAAATTCAACAACAACCTCGACATTGAAAAACACCATCAACTTCAACAACAACCTCAACATTGAAAAACACCAACAACCTCAAAATTGAAAAAACACCAACAAATTCAACAACAACCTCAACATTTAAAAACAACAACAACCTCAACATTGAAAAACACCAACAAATTCAACAACAACCTCAACATTGAAAAACACCAACAAATTCAACAACAGCCTCAACATTGAAAAACTCCAACAAATTCAACAACAACCTCAACAATGAAAAACAACAACAACCTCAACATTGAAAAACAGCAACAAATTCAACAACAACCTCAACATTGTTAAACAACAACAACCTCAACATTGAAAAACACCAACAAATTCAACAACAACCTCATCATTGAAAAACAACAACAAACTCAACATTGAAAAACACCAACAAATTCAACAACAACCTCAACATTGAAAAATAACAGCAAACTCAACATTGAAAAACACCAACAAATTCAACAATAACCTCAACATTGAAAAACAACAACAACCTCAACATTGAAAAACACCAACAAATTCAACAACATCCTCAACATTGAAAAACACCAACAAATTCAACAACAACCTCAACATTGAAAAACAACAACAACCTCAACATTGAAAAACACCAACAAATTCAACAACAACCTCAACATTGAAAAACAACAACAACCTCAACATTGAAAAACACCAACAAGTTCAACAACAACATCAACATTGAAAAACAACAACAACCTCAACATTGAAAAACACCAACAAATTCAACAACAACCTCAACTTTGAAAAACAACAACAACCTCAACATTGAAAAACACCAACAAATTCAAGAACAACTTCAACATTGAAAAACACCAACAAATTCAACAACAACCTCGAAATTGAAAAACACCAACAAATTCAACAACAACCTCAACATTGAAAAACAACAACAACCTCAACATTGAAAAACACCAACAAATTCAACAACAACCTCAACATTAAAAAACACCAACAAATTCAACAACAACCTCAACATTGAAAAGCAACAACAATCTCAACATTGAAAAACACCAACAAATTCAACAACAACTTCAACATTGAAAAACAACAACAACCTCAACATTGAAAAGCAACAACAATCTCAACATTGAAAAACACCAACAAATTCAACAACAACCTCAACATTGAAAAACAACAACAACCTCAACATTGAAAAACACCAACAAATTCAACAACAACCTCAACATTGAAAAACAACAACAACCTCAACATTGAAAAACACCAACAAATTCAACAACAACCACAACATTGAAAAACACCAACAAATTCAACAACAACCTCAGCATTGAAAAACAACAACAACCTCAACGTTCAAAAACACCAACAAATTCAACAACAACCTCAACATTGAAAAACACCAACAAATTCAACAAAAACTTCAACATTGAAAAACACCAACAAATTCAACAACAACCTCGAAATTGAAAAACACCAGCAAATTCAACAACAACTTCAACATTGAAAAACACCAACAAATTCAACAACAACCTCGACATTGAAAAAGACCATCAACTTCAACAACAACCTCAGCATTGAAAAACAACAACAACCTCAACGTTGAAAAACACCAACAAATTCAACAACAACCTCAACATTGAAAAACAACAACAACCTCAACATTGAAAAACACCAACAAATTCAACAACAACCTCAACATTGAAAAACAACAACAACCTCAACATTGAAAAACACCAACAAATTCAACAACAACCTCAACATTGAAAAACAACAACAAACTCAACATTGAAAAACACCAACAAATTCAACAACAACCTCAACATTGAAAAACAACAACAATCTCAACATTGAAAAACACCAACAAATTCAAAAATAACCTCAACATTGAAAAACAACAACAACCACAACATTGAAAAACAGCAACAAATTCAACAATATCCTCAACATTGAAAAACACCAATAAATTCAACAACAACCTCAACATTGAAAAACAACAACAACCTCAACATTGAAAAACACCAACAAATTCAACAACAACCTCAACATTGAAAAACAACAACAACCTCAACATTGAAAAACACCAACAAATTCAACAACAACCTCAACATTGAAAAACACCAACAAATTCAGCAACAACCTCAGCATTGAAAAACAACAACAACCTCAACATTGAAAAACACCAACAAATTCAACAACAACCTCAACTTTGAAAAACAAAAACAACCTCAACATTGAAAAACACCAACAAATTCAACAACAACTTCAACATTGAAAAACACCAACAAATTCAACAACAACCTCGAAATTGAAAAACACCAACAAATTCAACAACAACCTCAACATTAAAAAACAACAACAACCTCAACATTGAAAAACACCAACAAATTCAACAACAACCTCAACATTTAAGAACACCAACAAATTCAACAACAACCTCAACATTGAAAAACAACAACAATCTCAACATTGAAAAACAGCAACAAATTCAACAACAACTTCAACATTGAAAAACACCAACAAATTCAACAACAACCTCAACATTGAAAAACAACAACAACCTCAACATTGAAAAACACCAACAAATTCAACAACAACCTCAACATTGAAAAACAACAACAACCTCAACATTGAAAAACACCAACAAATTCAACAACAACCTCAACATTGAAAAACACCAACAAATTCAACAACAACCTCAGCATTGAAAAACAACAACAACCTCAACGTTGAAAAACACCAACAAATTCAACAACAACCTCAACATTGAAAAACAACAACAACCTCAACATTGAAAAACACCAACAAATTCAACAAAAACTTCAACATTGAAAAAACACCAACAAATTCAACAACAACCTCGAAATTGAAAAACATCAACAAAGTCAACAACAACTTCAACATTGAAAAACACCAACAAATTCAACAACAACCTCGACATTGAAAAACACCATCAACTTCAACAACAACCTCAACATTGAAAAACACCAACAACCTCAAAATTGAAAAAACACCAACAAATTCAACAACAACCTCAACATTTAAAAACAACAACAACCTCAACATTGAAAAACACCAACAAATTCAACAACAACCTCAACATTGAAAAACACCAACAAATTCAACAACAAACTCAAGATTGAAAAACACCAACAAACTCAACAACAACCTCAACATTGAAAAACAACAACAACTTCAACATTGAAAAACACCAACAAATTCAACAACAACCTCAACATTGAAAAACACCAACAAATTCAACAACAGCCTCAACATTGAAAAACTCCAACAAATTCAACAACAACCTCAACAATGAAAAACAACAACAACCTCAACATTGAAAAACAGCAACAAATTCAACAACAAGCTCAACATTGAAAAACAACAACAACCTCAACTTTGAAAAACACCAACAAATTCAACAACAACCTCATCATTGAAAAACAACAACAAACTCAACATTGAAAAACACCAACAAATTCAACAACAACCTCAACATTGAAAAATAACAGCAAACTCAACATTGAAAAACACCAACAAATTCAACAATAACCTCAACATTGAAAAACAACAACAACCTCAACATTGAAAAACACCAACAAATTCAACAACATCCTCAACATTGAAAAACACCAACAAATTCAACAACAACCTCAACATTGAAAAACAACAACAACCTCAACATTGAAAAACACCAACAAATTCAACAACAACCTCAACATTGAAAAACAACAACAACCTCAACATTGAAAAACACCAACAAATTCAACAACAACATCAACATTGAAAAACAACAACAACCTCAACATTGAAAAACACCAACAAATTCAACAACAACCTCAACTTTGAAAAACAACAACAACCTCAACATTGAAAAACACCAACAAATTCAAGAACAACTTCAACATTGAAAAACACCAACAAATTCAACAACAACCTCGAAATTGAAAAACACCAACAAATTCAACAACAACCTCAACATTGAAAAACAACAACAACCTCAACATTGAAAAACACCAACAAATTCAACAACAACCTCAACATTAAAAAACACCAACAAATTCAACAACAACCTCAACATTGAAAAGCAACAACAATCTCAACATTGAAAAACACCAACAAATTCAACAACAACTTCAACATTGAAAAACAACAACAACCTCAACATTGAAAAGCAACAACAATCTCAACATTGAAAAACACCAACAAATTCAACAACAACCTCAACATTGAAAAACAACAACAACCTCAACATTGAAAAACACCAACAAATTCAACAACAACCTCAACATTGAAAAACAACAACAACCTCAACATTGAAAAACACCAACAAATTCAACAAAAACCACAACATTGAAAAACACCAACAAATTCAACAACAACCTCAGCATTGAAAAACAACAACAACCTCAACGTTCAAAAACACCAACAAATTCAACAACAACCTCAACATTGAAAAACACCAACAAATTCAACAAAAACTTCAACATTGAAAAACACCAACAAATTCAACAACAACCTCGAAATTGAAAAACACCAGCAAATTCAACAACAACTTCAACATTGAAAAACACCAACAAATTCAACAACAACCTCGACATTGAAAAAGACCATCAACTTCAACAACAACCTCAACATTGAAAAACACCAACAACCTCAAAATTGAAAAAACACCAACAAATTCAACAACAACCTCAACATTTAAAAACAACAACAACCTCAACATTGAAAAACACCAACAAATTCAACAACAACCTCAACATTGAAAAACACCAACAAATTCAACAACAAACTCAAGATTGAAAAACACCAACAAACTCAACAACAACCTCAACATTGAAAAACAACAACAACCTCAACATTGAAAAACACCAACAAATTCAACAACAACACCAAGATTGAAAAACACCAACAAATTCAACAACAACCTCAACATTGAAAAACTCCAACAAATTCAACAACAACCTCAACAATGAAAAACAACAACAACCTCAACATTGAAAAACACCAACAAATTCAACAACAACCTCAACATTGAAAAACAACAACAACCTCAACATTGAAAAACACCAACAAATTCAACAACAACCTCAACATTGAAAAACACCAAAAAATTCAACAACAACCTCAACATTGAAAAACAACAACAATCTCAACATTGAAAAACACCAACAAATTCAACAATAACCTCAACATTGAAAAACAACAAGAACCTCAACATTGAAAAACACCAACAAATTCAACAATATCCTCAACATTGAAAAACACCAATAAATTCAACAACAACCTCAACATTGAAAAACAACAACAACCTCAACATTGAAAAACACCAACAAATTCAACAACAACCTCAACATTGAAAAACAACAACAACCTCAACATTGAAAAACACCAACAAATTCAACAACAACCTCAACATTGAAAAACACCAACAAATTCAGCAACAACCTCAGCATTGAAAAACAAAAACAACCTCAACATTGAAAAACACCAACAAATTCAACAACAACCTGAACTTTGAAAAACAACAACAACCTCAACATTGAAAAACACCAACAAATTCAACAACAACTTAAACATTGAAAAACAGCAACAAATTCAACAACAACCTCGAAATTGAAAAACACGAACAAATTCAACAACAACCTCAACATTAAAAAACAACAACAACCTCAACATTGAAAAACACCAATAAATTCAAAAACAACCTCAACATTTAAAAACACCAACAAATTCAACAACAACCTCAACATTGAAAAACAACAACAATCTCAACATTGAAAAACACCAACAAATTCAACAACAACTTCAACATTGAAAAACACCAACAAATTCAACAACAACCTCAACATTGAAAAACAACAACCTCAACATTGAAAAACACCAACAAATTCAACAACAACCTCAACATTGAAAAACAACAACAACCTCAACATTGAAAAACACCAACAAATTCAACAACAACCTCAACATTGAAAAACACCAACAAATTCAACAACAACCTCAGCATTGAAAAACAACAGCAACCTCAACGTTGAAAAACACCAACAAATTCAACAACAACCTCAACATTGAAAAACAACAACAACCTCAACATTGAAAAACACCAACAAATTCAACAAAAACATCAACATTGAAAAACACCAACAAATTCAACAACAACCTCGAAATTGAAAAACACCAACAAATTCAACAACAACTTCAACATTGAAAAACACCAACAAATTCAACAACAACCTCGACATTGAAAAACACCATCAACTTCAACAACAACCTCAACATTGAAAAACACCAACAACCTCAAAATTGAAAAAACACCAACAAATTCAACAACAACCTCAACATTTAAAAACAACAACAACCTCAACATTGAAAAACACGAACAAATTCAACAACAACCTCAACATTGAAAAACACCAACAAATTCAACAACAAACTCAAGATTGAAAAACACCAACAAACTCAACAACAACGTCAACATTGAAAAACAACAACAACCTCAACATTGAAAAACACCAACAAATTCAACAACAACCTCAACATTGAATAACACCAACAAATTCAACAACAGCCTCAACATTGAAAAACTCCAACAAATTCAACAACAACCTCAACAATGAAAAACAACAACAACCTCAACATTGAAAAACACCAACAAATTCAACAACAACCTCAACATTGAAAAACAACAACAACCTCAACATTGAAAAACACCAACAAATTCAACAACAACCTCAACATTGAAAAACAACAACAAACTCAACATTGAAAAACACCAACAAATTCAACAACAACCTCAACATTGAAAAACAACAACAAACTCAACATTGAAAAACACCAACAAATTCAACTATAACCTCAACATTGAAAAACAACAACAACCTCAACATTGAAAAACACCAACAAATTCAACAACATCCTCAACATTGAAAAACAGCAATAAATTCAACAACAACCTCAACATTGAAAAACAACAACAACCTCAACATTGAAAAACACCAACAAATTCAACAACAACCTCAACTTTGAAAAACAACAACAACCTCAACATTGAAAAACACCAACAAATTCAACAACAACTTCAACATTGAAAAACACCAACAAATTCAACCACAACCTCGAAATTGAAAAACACCAACAAATTCAACAACAACCTCAACATTGAAAAACACCAACAAATTCAACAACAACCTCAACATTAAAAAACAACATCAACCTCAACATTGAAAAACACCAACAAATTCAACAACAACCTCAACATTTAAAAACACCAACAAATTCAACAACAACCTCAACATTGAAAAGCAACACAATCTCAACATTGAAAAACACGAACAAATTCAACAACAACTTCAACATTGAAAAACACCAACAAATTCAACAACAACCTCAACATTGAAAAACAACAACAACCTCAACATTGAAAAACACCAACAAATTCAACAACAACCTCAACATTGAAAAACAACAGCAACCTCAACATTGAAAAACACCAACAAATTCAACAACAACCTCAACATTGAAAAACACCAACAAATTCAACAACAACCTCAGCATTGAAAAACAACAATAACCGCAACGTTCAAAAACACCAACAAATTCAACAACAACCTCAACATTGAAAAACAACAACAACCTCAACATTGAAAAACACCAACAAATTCAACAAAAACTTCAACATTGAAAAACACCAACAAATTCAACAACAACCTCGAAATTGAAAAACACCAACAAATTCAACAACAACTTCAACATTGAAAAACACCAACAAATTCAACAACAACCTCGACTTTGAAAAAGACCATCAACTTCAACAAAAACCTCAACATTGAAAAACACCAACAACCTCAAAATTGAAAAAACACCAACAAATTCAACAACAACCTCAACATTTAAAAACAACAACAACCTCAACATTGAAAAACACCAACAAATTCAACAACAACCTCAACATTGAAAAACACCAACAAATTCAACAACAAACTCAAGATTGAAAAACACCAACAAACTCAACAACAACCTCAACATTGAAAAACAACAACAACCTCAACATTGAAAAACACCAACAAATTCAACAACAACCTCAACATTGAAAAACACCAACAAATTCAACAACAACCTCAACATTGAAAAACTCCAACAAATTCAACAACAACCTCAACATTGAAAAACACCAACAAATTCAACAACAACCTCAGCATTGAAAAACAACAACAACCTCAACGTTGAAAAACACCAACAAATTCAACAACAACCTCAACATTGAAAAACAACAACAACCTCAACATTGAAAAACACTAACAAATTCAACAACAACCTCAACATTGAAAAACAACAACAACCTCAACATTGAAAAACACCAACAAATTCAACAACAACCTCAACATTGAAAAACAACAACAAACTCAACATTGAAAAACACCAACAAATTCAACAACAACCTCAACATTGAAAAACAACAACAACCTCAACATTGAAAAACACCAACAAATTCAACAACAACCTCAACATTGAAAAACAACAACAACCTCAACATTGAAAAACACCAACAAATTCAACAACAACCTCAACATTGAAAAACACCAACAAATTCAACAACAACCTCAGCATTGAAAAACAACAATAACCGCAACGTTCAAAAACACCAACAAATTCAACAAAAACTTCAACATTGAAAAACACCAACAAATTCAACAACAACCTCGAAATTGAAAAACACCAACAAATTCAACAACAACTTCAACATTGAAAAACACCAACAAATTCAACAACAACCTCGACATTGAAAAAGACCATCAACTTCAACAAAAACCTCAACATTGAAAAACACCAACAACCTCAAAATTGAAAAAACACCAACAAATTCAACAACAACCTCAACATTTAAAAACAACAACAACCTCAACATTGAAAAACACCAACAAATTCAACAACAACCTCAACATTGAAAAACACCAACAAATTCAACAACAAACTCAAGATTGAAAAACACCAACAAACTCAACAACAACCTCAACATTGAAAAACAACAACAACCTCAACATTGAAAAACACCAACAAATTCAACAACAACCTCAACATTGAAAAACACCAACAAATTCAACAACAACCTCAACATTGAAAAACTCCAACAAATTCAACAACAACCTCAACATTGAAAAACACCAACAAATTCAACAACAACCTCAGCATTGAAAAACAACAACAACCTCAACGTTGAAAAACACCAACAAATTCAACAACAACCTCAACATTGAAAAACAACAACAACCTCAACATTGAAAAACACCAACAAATTCAACAACAACCTCAACATTGAAAAACAACAACAACCTCAACATTGAAAAACACCAACAAATTCAACAACAACCTCAACATTGAAAAACAACAACAAACTCAACATTGAAAAACACCAACAAATTCAACAACAACCTCAACATTGAAAAACAACAACAATCTCAACATTGAAAAACACCAACAAATTCAACAATAACCTCAACATTGAAAAACAACAACAAACTCAACATTGAAAAACACCAACAAATTCAACAACATCCTCAACATTGAAAAACACCAATAAATTCAACAACAACCTCAACATTGAAAAACAACAACAACCTCAACATTGAAAAACACCAACAAATTCAACAACAACCTCAACATTGAAAAACAACAGCAACCTCAACATTGAAAAACACCAACAAATTCAACAACAACCTCAACATTGAAAAACACCAACAAATTCAGCAACAACCTCAGCATTGAAAAACAACAACAACCTCAACTTTGAAAAACACCAACAAATTCAACAACAACCTCAACTTTGAAGAACAACAACAACCTCAACATTGAAAAACACCAACAAATTCAACAACAACTTCAACATTGAAAAACACCAACAAATTCAACAACAACCTCGAAATTGAAAAACACCAACAAATTCAACAACAACCTCAACATTAAAAAACAACAACAACCTCAACATTGAAAAACACGAACAAATTCAACAACAACCTCAACATTTAAAAACACCAACAAATTCAACAACAACCTCAACATTGAAAAACAACAACAATCTCAACATTGAAAAACAGCAACAAATTCAACAACAACTTCAACATTGAAAAACACCAACAAATTCAACAACAACCTCAACATTGAAAAACAACAACAACCTCAACATTGAAAAACACCAACAAATTCAACAACAACCTCAACATTGAAAAACAACAACAACCTCAACATTGAAAAACACCAACAAATTCAACAACAACCTCAACATTGAAAAACACCAACAAATTCAACAACAACCTCAGCATTGAAAAACAACAACAACCTCAAGGTTGAAAAACACCAACAAATTCAACAACAACCTCAACATTGAAAAACAACAACAACCTCAACATTGAAAAACACCAACAAATTCAACAAAAACCTCAACATTGAAAAACACCAACAAATTCAACAACAACCTCGAAATTGAAAAACATCAACAAAGTCAAGAAGAACTTCAACATTGAAAAACACCAACATATTCAACAACAACCTCGACATTGAAAAACACCATCAACTTCAACAACAACCTCAACATTGAAAAACACCAACAACCTCAAAATTGAAAAAACACCAACAAATTCAACAACAACCTCAACATTTAAAAACAACAACAACCTCAACATTGAAAAACACCAACAAATTCAACAACAACCTCAACATTGAAAAACACCAACAAATTCAACAACAAACTCAAGATTGAAAAACACCAACAAACTCAACAATAACCTCAACATTGAAAAACAACAACAACCTCAACATTGAAAAACACCAACAAATTCAACAACAACCTCAACATTGAAAAACACCAACAAATTCAACAACAGCCTCAACATTGAAAAACTCCAACAAATTCAACAACAACCTCAACAATGAAAAACAACAACAACCTCAACATTGAAAAACACCAACAAATTCAACAACAACCTCAACTTTGAAAAAGAACAACAACCTCAACATTGAAAAACACCAACAAATTCAACAACAACCTCAACATTGAAAAACAACAACAAACTCAACATTGAAAAACACCAACAAATTCAACAACAACCTCAACATTGAAAAACAACAGCAAACTCAACATTGAAAAACACCAACAAATTCAACAATAACCTCAACATTGAAAAACAACAACAACCTCAACATTGAAAAACACCAACAAATTCAACAACATCCTCAACATTGAAAAACACCAATAAATTCAACAACAACCTCAACATTGAAAAACAACAACAACCTCAACATTGAAAAACACCAACAAATTCAACAACAACCTCAACATTGAAAAACAACAACAACCTCAACATTGAAAAACACCAACAAATTCAACAACAACCTCAACATTGAAAAACAACAACAACCTCAACATTGAAAAACACCAACAAATTCAACAACAACCTCAACATTAAAAAACAACAACAACCTCAACATTGAAAAACACCAACACATTCAACAACAACATCAACATTTAAAAACACCAACAAATTCAACAACAACCTCACCATTGAAAAACAACAACAATCTCAACATTGAAAAACAGCAACAAATTCAACAACAACTTCAACATTGAAAAACACCAACAAATTCAACAACAACCTCGAAATTGAAAAACACCAACAAATTCAACAACAACCTCAACATTGAAAAACAACAACAACCTCAACATTGAAAAACACCAACAAATTCAACAACAACCTCAACAATAAAAAACAACATCAACCTCAACATTGAAAAACACCAACAAATTCAACAACAACCTCAACATTTAAAAACAACAACAAATTCAACAACAACCTCAACATTGAAAAGCAACAACAATCTCAACATTGAAAAACACCAACAAATTCAACAACAACTTCAACATTGAAAAACACCAACAAATTCAACAACAACCTCAACATTGAAAAACAACAACAACCTCAACATTGAAAAACACCAACAAATTCAACAACAACCTCAACATTGAAAAACAACAACTACCTCAACATTGAAAAACACCAACAAATTCAACAACAACCTCAACATTGAAAAACAACAACAACCTCAACATTGAAAAACACCAACAAATTCAACAACAACCTCAACATTGAAAAACAACAACAACCTCAACATTGAAAAACACCAACAAATTCAACAACAACCTCAACATTGAAAAACACCAACAAATTCAACAACAACCTCAGCATTGAAAAACAACAATAACCGCAACGTTCAAAAACACCAACAAATTCAACAACAACCTCAACATTGAAAAACAACAACAACCTCAACATTGAAAAACACCAACAAATTCAACAAAAACTTCAACATTGAAAAACACCAACAAATTCAACAACAACCTCGAAATTGAAAAACACCAACAAATTCAACAACAACTTCAACATTGAAAAACACCAACAAATTCAACAACAACCTCGACATTGAAAAAGACCATCAACTTCAACAAAAACCTCAACATTGAAAAACACCAACAACCTCAAAATTGAAAAAACACCAACAAATTCAACAACAACCTCAACATTTAAAAACAACAACAACCTCAACATTGAAAAACACCAACAAATTCAACAACAACCTCAACATTGAAAAACACCAACAAATTCAACAACAAACTCAAGATTGAAAAACACCAACAAACTCAACAACAACCTCAACATTGAAAAACAACAACAACCTCAACATTGAAAAACACCAACAAATTCAACAACAACCTCAACATTGAAAAACACCAACAAATTCAACAACAACCTCAACATTGAAAAACTGCAACAAATTCAACAACAACCTCAACATTGAAAAACACCAACAAATTCAACAACAACCTCAGCATTGAAAAACAACAACAACCTCAACGTTGAAAAACACCAACAAATTCAACAACAACCTCAACATTGAAAAACAACAACAACCTCAACATTGAAAAACACCAACAAATTCAACAACAACCTCAACATTGAAAAACAACAACAACCTGAACATTGAAAAACACCAACAAATTCAACAACAACCTCAACATTGAAAAACAACAACAAACTCAACATTGAAAAACACCAACAAATTCAACAACAACCTCAACATTGAAAAACAACAACAATCTCAACATTGAAAAACACCAACAAATTCAACAATAACCTCAACATTGAAAAACAACAACAAGCTCAACATTGAAAAACACCAACAAATTCAACAACATCCTCAACATTGAAAAACACCAATAAATTCAACAACAACCTCAACATTGAAAAACAACAACAACCTCAACATTGAAAAACACCAACAAATTCAACAACAACCTCAACATTGAAAAACAACAGCAACCTCAACATTGAAAAACACCAACAAATTCAACAACAACCTCAACATTGAAAAACACCAACAAATTCAGCAACAACCTCAGCATTGAAAAACAACAACAACCTCAAATTTGAAAAACACCAACAAATTCAACAACAACCTCAACTTTGAAGAACAACAACAACCTCAACATTGAAAAACACCAACAAATTCAACAACAACTTCAACATTGAAAAACACCAACAAATTCAACAACAACCTCGAAATTGAAAAACACCAACAAATTCAACAACAACCTCAACATTTAAAAACAACAACAACCTCAACATTGAAAAACACCAACAAATTCAGCAACAACCTCAACATTTAAAAACACCAACAAATTCAACAACAACCTCAACATTGAAAAACAACAACAATCTCAACATTGAAAAACAGCAACAAATTCAACAACAACTTCAACATTGAAAAACACCAACAAATTCAACAACAACCTCAACATTGAAAAACAACAACAACCTCAACATTGAAAAACACCAACAAATTCAACAACAACCTCAACATTGAAAAACAACAACAACCTCAACATTGAAAAACAGCAACAAATTCAACAACAACCTCAACATTGAAAAACACCAACAAATTCAACAACAACCTCAGCATTGAAAAACAACAACAACCTCAACGTTGAAAAACACCAACAAATTCAACAACAACCTCAACATTGAAAAACAACAACAACCTCAACATTGAAAAACACCAACAAATTCAACAAAAACCTCAACATTGAAAAACACCAACAAATTCAACAACAACCTCGAAATTGAAAAACATCAACAAAGTCAACAAGAACTTCAACATTGAAAAACACCAACATATTCAACAACAACCTCGACATTGAAAAACACCATCAACTTCAACAACAACCTCAACATTGAAAAACAGCAACAACCTCAAAATTGAAAAAACACCAACAAATTCAACAACAACCTCAACATTTAAAAACAACAACAACCTCAACATTGAAAAACACCAACAAATTCAACAACAACCTCAACATTGAAAAACACCAACAAATTCAACAACAAACTCAAGATTGAAAAACACCAACAAACTCAACTACAACCTCAACATTGAAAAACAACAACAACCTCAACATTGAAAAACACCAACAAATTCAACAACAACCTCAACATTGAAAAACACCAACAAATTCAACAACAGCCTCAACATTGAAAAACTCCAACAAATTCAACAACAACCTCAACAATGAAAAACAACAACAACCTCAACATTGAAAAACACCAACAAATTCAACAACAACCTCAACTTTGAAAAACAGCAACAACCTCAACATTGAAAAACACCAACAAATTCAACAACAACCTCAACATTGAAAAACAACAACAAACTCAACATTGAAAAACACCAACAAATTCAACAACAACCTCAACATTGAAAAACAACAACAACCTCAACATTGAAAAACACCAACAAATTCAACAACAACCTCAACATTGAAAAACAACAACAACCTCAACATTGAAAAACACCAACAAATTCAACAACAACCTCAACATTAAAAAACAACAACAACCTCAACATTGAAAAACACCAACAAATTCAACAACAACCTCAACATTTAAAAACACCAACAAATTCAACAACATCCTCACCATTGAAAAACAACAACAATCTCAACATTGAAAAACAGCAACAAATTCAACAACAACTTCAACATTGAAAAACACCAACAAATTCAACAACAACCTCGAAATTGAAAAACACCAACAAATTCAACAACAACCTCAACATTGAAAAACAACAACAACCTCAACATTGAAAAACACCAACAAATTCAACAACAACCTCAACATTGAAAAGCAACAACAACTTCAACATTGAAAAACACCAACAAATTCAACAACAACCTCGAAATTGAAAAACATCAACAAAGTCAAGAAGAACTTCAACATTGAAAAACACCAACATATTCAACAACAACCTCGACATTGAAAAACACCATCAACTTCAACAACAACCTCAACATTGAAAAACACCAACAACCTCAAAATTGAAAAAACACCAACAAATTCAACAACAACCTCAACATTTAAAAACAACAACAACCTCAACATTGAAAAACACCAACAAATTCAACAACAACCTCAACATTGAAAAACACCAACAAATTCAACAACAAACTCAAGATTGAAAAACACCAACAAACTCAACAACAACCTCAACATTGAAAAACAACAACAACCTCAACATTGAAAAACACCAACAAATTCAACAACAACCTCAACATTGAAAAACACCAACAAATTCAACAACAGCCTCAACATTGAAAAACTCCAACAAATTCAACAACAACCTCAACAATGAAAAACAACAACAACCTCAACATTGAAAAACACCAACAAATTCAACAACAACCTCAACTTTGAAAAAGAACAACAACCTCAACATTGAAAAACACCAACAAAATTCAACAACAACCTCAACATTGAAAAACAACAACAAACTCAACATTGAAAAACACCAACAAATTCAACAACAACCTCAACATTGAAAAACAACAGCAAACTCAACATTGAAAAACACCAACAAATTCAACAATAACCTCAACATTGAAAAACAACAACAACCTCAACATTGAAAAACACCAACAAATTCAACAACATCCTCAACATTGAAAAACACCAATAAATTCAACAACAACCTCAACATTGAAAAACAACAACAACCTCAACATTGAAAAACACCAACAAATTCAACAACAACCTCAACATTGAAAAACAACAACAACCTCAACATTGAAAAACACCAACAAATTCAACAACAACCTCAACATTGAAAAACAACAACAACCTCAACATTGAAAAACACCAACAAATTCAACAACAACCTCAACATTAAAAAACAACAACAACCTCAACATTGAAAAACACCAACACATTCAACAACAACCTCAACATTTAAAAACACCAACAAATTCAACAACAACCTCACCATTGAAAAACAGCAACAAATTCAACAACAACTTCAACATTGAAAAACACCAACAAATTCAACAACAACCTCGAAATTGAAAAACACCAACAAATTCAACAACAACCTCAACATTGAAAAACAACAACAACCTCAACATTGAAAAACACCAACAAATTCAACAACAACCTCAACAATAAAAAACAACATCAACCTCAACATTGAAAAACACCAACAAATTCAACAACAACCTCAACATTTAAAAACAACAACAAATTCAACAACAACCTCAACATTGAAAAGCAACAACAATCTCAACATTGAAAAACACCAACAAATTCAACAACAACTTCAACATTGAAAAACACCAACAAATTCAACAACAACCTCAACATTGAAAAACAACAACAACCTCAACATTGAAAAACACCAACAAATTCAACAACAACCTCAACATTGAAAAACAACAACTACCTCAACATTGAAAAACACCAACAAATTCAACAACAACCTCAACATTGAAAAACAACAACAACCTCAACATTGAAAAACACCAACAAATTCAACAACAACCTCAACATTGAAAAACAACAACAACCTCAACATTGAAAAACACCAACAAATTCAACAACAACCTCAACATTGAAAAACACCAACAAATTCAACAACAACCTCAGCATTGAAAAACAACAATAACCGCAACGTTCAAAAACACCAACAAATTCAACAACAACCTCAACATTGAAAAACAACAACAACCTCAACATTGAAAAACACCAACAAATTCAACAAAAACTTCAACATTGAAAAACACCAACAAATTCAACAACAACCTCGAAATTGAAAAACACCAACAAATTCAACAACAACTTCAACATTGAAAAACACCAACAAATTCAACAACAACCTCGACATTGAAAAAGACCATCAACTTCAACAAAAACCTCAACATTGAAAAACACCAACAACCTCAAAATTGAAAAAACACCAACAAATTCAACAACAACCTCAACATTTAAAAACAACAACAACCTCAACATTGAAAAACACCAACAAATTCAACAACAACCTCAACATTGAAAAACACCAACAAATTCAACAACAAACTCAAGATTGAAAAACACCAACAAACTCAACAACAACCTCAACATTGAAAAACAACAACAACCTCAACTTTGAAAAACACCAACAAATTCAACAACAACCTCAACATTGAAAAACACCAACAAATTCAAGAACAACCTCAACATTGAAAAACTCCAACAAATTCAACAACAACCTCAACATTGAAAAACACCAACAAATTCAACAACAACCTCAGCATTGAAAAACAACAACAACCTCAACGTTGAAAAACACCAACAAATTCAACAACAACCTCAACATTGAAAAACAACAACAACCTCAACATTGAAAAACACCAACAAATTCAACAACAACCTCAACATTGAAAAACAACAACAACCTGAACATTGAAAAACACCAACAAATTCAACAACAACCTCAACATTGAAAAACAACAACAAACTCAACATTGAAAAACACCAACAAATTCAACAACAACCTCAACATTGAAAAACAACAACAATCTCAACATTGAAAAACACCAACAAATTCAACAATAACCTCAACATTGAAAAACAACAACAAACTCAACATTGAAAAACACCAACAAATTCAACAACATCCTCAACATTGAAAAACACCAATAAATTCAACAACAACCTCAACATTGAAAAACAACAACAACCTCAACATTGAAAAACACCAACAAATTCAACAATAACCTCAACATTGAAAAACAACAGCAACCTCAACATTGAAAAACACCAACAAATTCAACAACAACCTCAACATTGAAAAACACCAACAAATTCAGCAACAACCTCAGCATTGAAAAACAACAACAACCTCAAATTTGAAAAACACCAACAAATTCAACAACAACCTCAACTTTGAAGAACAACAACAACCTCAACATTGAAAAACACCAACAAATTCAACAACAACTTCAACATTGAAAAACACCAACAAATTCAACAACAACCTCGAAATTGAAAAACACCAACAAATTCAACAACAACCTCAACATTAAAAAACAACAACAACCTCAACATTGAAAAACACCAACAAATTCAACAACAACCTCAACATTTAAAAACACCAACAAATTCAACAACAACCTCAACATTGAAAAACAACAACAATCTCAACATTGAAAAACAGCAACAAATTCAACAACAACTTCAACATTGAAAAACACCAACAAATTCAACAACAACCTCAACATTGAAAAACAACAACAACCTCAACATTGAAAAACACCAACAAATTCAACAACAACCTCAACATTGAAAAACAACAACAACCTCAACATTGAAAAACAGCAACAAATTCAACAACAACCTCAACATTGAAAAACACCAACAAATTCAACAACAACCTCAGCATTGAAAAACAACAACAACCTCAACATTGAAAAACACCAACAAATTCAACAACAACCTCAACTTTGAAAAACAGCAACAACCTCAACATTGAAAAACACCAACAAATTCAACAACAACCTCAACATTGAAAAACAACAACAAACTCAACATTGAAAAATACCAACAAATTCAACAACAACCTCAACATTGAAAAACAACAACAACCTCAACATTGAAAAACACCAACAAATTCAACAACAACCTCAACATTGAAAAACAACAACAACCTCAACATTGAAAAACACCAACAAATTCAACAACAACCTCAACATTAAAAAACAACAACAACCTCAACATTGAAAAACACCAACAAATTCAACAACAACCTCAACATTTAAAAACACCAACAAATTCAACAACATCCTCACCATTGAAAAACAACAACAATCTCAACATTGAAAAACAGCAACAAATTCAACAACAACTTCAACATTGAAAAACACCAACAAATTCAACAACAACCTCGAAATTGAAAAACACCAACAAATTCAACAACAACCTCAACATTGAAAAACAACAACAACCTCAACATTGAAAAACACCAACAAATTCAACAACAACCTCAACATTGAAAAGCAACAACAACTTCAACATTGAAAAACACCAACAAATTCAACAACAACCTCGAAATTGAAAAACATCAACAAAGTCAAGAAGAACTTCAACATTGAAAAACACCAACATATTCAACAACAACCTCGACATTGAAAAACACCATCAACTTCAACAACAACCTCAACATTGAAAAACACCAACAACCTCAAAATTGAAAAAACACCAACAAATTCAACAACAACCTCAACATTTAAAAACAACAACAACCTCAACATTGAAAAACACCAACAAATTCAACAACAACCTCAACATTGAAAAACACCAACAAATTCAACAACAAACTCAAGATTGAAAAACACCAACAAACTCAACAACAACCTCAACATTGAAAAACAACAACAACCTCAACATTGAAAAACACCAACAAATTCAACAACAACCTCAACATTGAAAAACACCAACAAATTCAACAACAGCCTCAACATTGAAAAACTCCAACAAATTCAACAACAACCTCAACAATGAAAAACAACAACAACCTCAACATTGAAAAACACCAACAAATTCAACAACAACCTCAACTTTGAAAAAGAACAACAACCTCAACATTGAAAAACACCAACAAAATTCAACAACAACCTCAACATTGAAAAACAACAACAAACTCAACATTGAAAAACACCAACAAATTCAACAACAACCTCAACATTGAAAAACAACAGCAAACTCAACATTGAAAAACACCAACAAATTCAACAATAACCTCAACATTGAAAAACAACAACAACCTCAACATTGAAAAACACCAACAAATTCAACAACATCCTCAACATTGAAAAACACCAATAAATTCAACAACAACCTCAACATTGAAAAACAACAACAACCTCAACATTGAAAAACACCAACAAATTCAACAACAACCTCAACATTGAAAAACAACAACAACCTCAACATTGAAAAACACCAACAAATTCAACAACAACCTCAACATTGAAAAACAACAACAACCTCAACATTGAAAAACACCAACAAATTCAACAACAACCTCAACATTAAAAAACAACAACAACCTCAACATTGAAAAACACCAACAAATTCAACAATAACCTCAACATTGAAAAACAACAGCAACCTCAACATTGAAAAACACCAACAAATTCAACAACAACCTCAACATTGAAAAACACCAACAAATTCAGCAACAACCTCAGCATTGAAAAACAACAACAACCTCAAATTTGAAAAACACCAACAAATTCAACAACAACCTCAACTTTGAAGAACAACAACAACCTCAACATTGAAAAACACCAACAAATTCAACAACAACTTCAACATTGAAAAACACCAACAAATTCAACAACAACCTCGAAATTGAAAAACACCAACAAATTCAACAACAACCTCAACATTAAAAAACAACAACAACCTCAACATTGAAAAACACCAACAAATTCAACAACAACCTCAACATTTAAAAACACCAACAAATTCAACAACAACCTCAACATTGAAAAACAACAACAATCTCAACATTGAAAAACAGCAACAAATTCAACAACAACTTCAACATTGAAAAACACCAACAAATTCAACAACAACCTCAACATTGAAAAACAACAACAACCTCAACATTGAAAAACACCAACAAATTCAACAACAACCTCAACATTGAAAAACAACAACAACCTCAACATTGAAAAACAGCAACAAATTCAACAACAACCTCAACATTGAAAAACACCAACAAATTCAACAACAACCTCAGCATTGAAAAACAACAACAACCTCAACATTGAAAAACACCAACAAATTCAACAACAACCTCAACTTTGAAAAACAGCAACAACCTCAACATTGAAAAACACCAACAAATTCAACAACAACCTCAACATTGAAAAACAACAACAAACTCAACATTGAAAAACACCAACAAATTCAACAACAACCTCAACATTGAAAAACAACAACAACCTCAACATTGAAAAACACCAACAAATTCAACAACAACCTCAACATTGAAAAACAACAACAACCTCAACATTGAAAAACACCAACAAATTCAACAACAACCTCAACATTAAAAAACAACAACAACCTCAACATTGAAAAACACCAACAAATTCAACAACAACCTCAACATTTAAAAACACCAACAAATTCAACAACATCCTCACCATTGAAAAACAACAACAATCTCAACATTGAAAAACAGCAACAAATTCAACAACAACTTCAACATTGAAAAACACCAACAAATTCAACAACAACCTCGAAATTGAAAAACACCAACAAATTCAACAACAACCTCAACATTGAAAAACAACAACAACCTCAACATTGAAAAACACCAACAAATTCAACAACAACCTCAACATTGAAAAGCAACAACAACTTCAACATTGAAAAACACCAACAAATTCAACAACAACCTCGAAATTGAAAAACATCAACAAAGTCAAGAAGAACTTCAACATTGAAAAACACCAACATATTCAACAACAACCTCGACATTGAAAAACACCATCAACTTCAACAACAACCTCAACATTGAAAAACACCAACAACCTCAAAATTGAAAAAACACCAACAAATTCAACAACAACCTCAACATTTAAAAACAACAACAACCTCAACATTGAAAAACACCAACAAATTCAACAACAACCTCAACATTGAAAAACACCAACAAATTCAACAACAAACTCAAGATTGAAAAACACCAACAAACTCAACAACAACCTCAACATTGAAAAACAACAACAACCTCAACATTGAAAAACACCAACAAATTCAACAACAACCTCAACATTGAAAAACACCAACAAATTCAACAACAGCCTCAACATTGAAAAACTCCAACAAATTCAACAACAACCTCAACAATGAAAAACAACAACAACCTCAACATTGAAAAACACCAACAAATTCAACAACAACCTCAACTTTGAAAAAGAACAACAACCTCAACATTGAAAAACACCAACAAAATTCAACAACAACCTCAACATTGAAAAACAACAACAAACTCAACATTGAAAAACACCAACAAATTCAACAACAACCTCAACATTGAAAAACAACAGCAAACTCAACATTGAAAAACACCAACAAATTCAACAATAACCTCAACATTGAAAAACAACAACAACCTCAACATTGAAAAACACCAACAAATTCAACAACATCCTCAACATTGAAAAACACCAATAAATTCAACAACAACCTCAACATTGAAAAACAACAACAACCTCAACATTGAAAAACACCAACAAATTCAACAACAACCTCAACATTGAAAAACAACAACAACCTCAACATTGAAAAACACCAACAAATTCAACAACAACCTCAACATTGAAAAACAACAACAACCTCAACATTGAAAAACACCAACAAATTCAACAACAACCTCAACATTAAAAAACAACAACAACCTCAACATTGAAAAACACCAACACATTCAACAACAACCTCAACATTTAAAAACACCAACAAATTCAACAACAACCTCACCATTGAAAAACAACAACAATCTCAACATTGAAAAACAGCAACAAATTCAACAACAACTTCAACATTGAAAAACACCAACAAATTCAACAACAACCTCGAAATTGAAAAACACCAACAAATTCAACAACAACCTCAACATTGAAAAACAACAACAACCTCAACATTGAAAAACACCAACAAATTCAACAACAACCTCAACAATAAAAAACAACATCAACCTCAACATTGAAAAACACCAACAAATTCAACAACAACCTCAACATTTAAAAACAACAACAAATTCAACAACAACCTCAACATTGAAAAGCAACAACAATCTCAACATTGAAAAACACCAACAAATTCAACAACAACTTCAACATTGAAAAACACCAACAAATTCAACAACAACCTCAACATTGAAAAACAACAACAACCTCAACATTGAAAAACACCAACAAATTCAACAACAACCTCAACATTGAAAAACAACAACTACCTCAACATTGAAAAACACCAACAAATTCAACAACAACCTCAACATTGAAAAACAACAACAACCTCAACATTGAAAAACACCAACAAATTCAACAACAACCTCAACATTGAAAAACAACAACAACCTCAACATTGAAAAACACCAACAAATTCAACAACAACCTCAACATTGAAAAACACCAACAAATTCAACAACAACCTCAGCATTGAAAAACAACAATAACCGCAACGTTCAAAAACACCAACAAATTCAACAACAACCTCAACATTGAAAAACAACAACAACCTCAACATTGAAAAACACCAACAAATTCAACAAAAACTTCAACATTGAAAAACACCAACAAATTCAACAACAACCTCGAAATTGAAAAACACCAACAAATTCAACAACAACTTCAACATTGAAAAACACCAACAAATTCAACAACAACCTCGACATTGAAAAAGACCATCAACTTCAACAAAAACCTCAACATTGAAAAACACCAACAACCTCAAAATTGAAAAAACACCAACAAATTCAACAACAACCTCAACATTTAAAAACAACAACAACCTCAACATTGAAAAACACCAACAAATTCAACAACAACCTCAACATTGAAAAACACCAACAAATTCAACAACAAACTCAAGATTGAAAAACACCAACAAACTCAACAACAACCTCAACATTGAAAAACAACAACAACCTCAACATTGAAAAACACCAACAAATTCAACAACAACCTCAACATTGAAAAACACCAACAAATTCAACAACAACCTCAACATTGAAAAACTCCAACAAATTCAACAACAACCTCAACATTGAAAAACACCAACAAATTCAACAACAACCTCAGCATTGAAAAACAACAACAACCTCAACGTTGAAAAACACCAACAAATTCAACAACAACCTCAACATTGAAAAACAACAACAACCTCAACATTGAAAAACACCAACAAATTCAACAACAACCTCAACATTGAAAAACAACAACAACCTGAACATTGAAAAACACCAACAAATTCAACAACAACCTCAACATTGAAAAACAACAACAAACTCAACATTGAAAAACACCAACAAATTCAACAACAACCTCAACATTGAAAAACAACAACAATCTCAACATTGAAAAACACCAACAAATTCAACAATAACCTCAACATTGAAAAACAACAACAAACTCAACATTGAAAAACACCAACAAATTCAACAACATCCTCAACATTGAAAAACACCAATAAATTCAACAACAACCTCAACATTGAAAAACAACAACAACCTCAACATTGAAAAACACCAACAAATTCAACAATAACCTCAACATTGAAAAACAACAGCAACCTCAACATTGAAAAACACCAACAAATTCAACAACAACCTCAACATTGAAAAACACCAACAAATTCAGCAACAACCTCAGCATTGAAAAACAACAACAACCTCAAATTTGAAAAACACCAACAAATTCAACAACAACCTCAACTTTGAAGAACAACAACAACCTCAACATTGAAAAACACCAACAAATTCAACAACAACTTCAACATTGAAAAACACCAACAAATTCAACAACAACCTCGAAATTGAAAAACACCAACAAATTCAACAACAACCTCAACATTAAAAAACAACAACAACCTCAACATTGAAAAACACCAACAAATTCAACAACAACCTCAACATTTAAAAACACCAACAAATTCAACAACAACCTCAACATTGAAAAACAACAACAATCTCAACATTGGAAAACAGCAACAAATTCAACAACAACTTCAACATTGAAAAACACCAACAAATTCAACAACAACCTCAACATTGAAAAACAACAACAACCTCAACATTGAAAAACACCAACAAATTCAACAACAACCTCAACATTGAAAAACAACAACAACCTCAACATTGAAAAACAGCAACAAATTCAACAACAACCTCAACATTGAAAAACACCAACAAATTCAACAACAACCTCAGCATTGAAAAACAACAACAACCTCAAGGTTGAAAAACATCAACAAATTCAACAACAACCTCAACATTGAAAAACAACAACAACCTCAACATTGAAAAACACCAACAAATTCAACAAAAACCTCAACATTGAAAAACACCAACAAATTCAACAACAACCTCGAAATTGAAAAACATCAACAAAGTCAACAAGAACTTCAACATTGAAAAACACCAACATATTCAACAACAACCTCGACATTGAAAAACACCATCAACTTCAACAACAACCTCAACATTGAAAAACACCAACAACCTCAAAATTGAAAAAACACCAACAAATTCAACAACAACCTCATCATTTAAAAACAACAACAACCTCAACATTGAAAAACACCAACAAATTCAACAACAACCTCAACATTGAAAAACACCAACAAATTCAACAACAAACTCAAGATTGAAAAACACCAACAAACTCAACTACAACCTCAACATTGAAAAACAACAACAACCTCAACATTGAAAAACACCAACAAATTCAACAACAACCTCAACATTGAAAAACACCAACAAATTCAACAACAGCCTCAACATTGAAAAACTCCAACAAATTCAACAACAACCTCAACAATGAAAAACAACAACAACCTCAACATTGAAAAACACCAACAAATTCAACAACAACCTCAACTTTGAAAAACAGCAACAACCTCAACATTGAAAAACACCAACAAATTCAACAACAACCTCAACATTGAAAAACAACAACAAACTCAACATTGAAAAACACCAACAAATTCAACAACAACCTCAACATTGAAAAACAACAACAACCTCAACATTGAAAAACACCAACAAATTCAACAACAACCTCAACATTGAAAAACAACAACAACCTCAACATTGAAAAACACCAACAAATTCAACAACAACCTCAACATTAAAAAACAACAACAACCTCAACATTGAAAAACACCAAAAAATTCAACAACAACCTCAACATTTAAAAACACCAACAAATTCAACAACATCCTCACCATTGAAAAACAACAACTACCTCAACATTGAAAAACACCAACAAATTCAACAACAACCTCAACATTGAAAAACAACAACAACCTCAACATTGAAAAACACCAACAAATTCAACAACAACCTCAACATTGAAAAACAACAACAACCTCAACATTGAAAAACACCAACAAATTCAACAACAACCTCAACATTGAAAAACACCAACAAATTCAACAACAACCTCAGCATTGAAAAACAACAATAACCGCAACGTTCAAAAACACCAACAAATTCAACAACAACCTCAACATTGAAAAACAACAACAACCTCAACATTGAAAAACACCAACAAATTCAACAAAAACTTCAACATTGAAAAACACCAACAAATTCAACAACAACCTCGAAATTGAAAAACACCAACAAATTCAACAACAACTTCAACATTGAAAAACACCAACAAATTCAACAACAACCTCGACATTGAAAAAGACCATCAACTTCAACAAAAACCTCAACATTGAAAAACACCAACAACCTCAAAATTGAAAAAACACCAACAAATTCAACAACAACCTCAACATTTAAAAACAACAACAACCTCAACATTGAAAAACACCAACAAATTCAACAACAACCTCAACATTGAAAAACACCAACAAATTCAACAACAAACTCAAGATTGAAAAACACCAACAAACTCAACAACAACCTCAACATTGAAAAACAACAACAACCTCAACATTGAAAAACACCAACAAATTCAACAACAACCTCAACATTGAAAAACACCAACAAATTCAACAACAACCTCAACATTGAAAAACTCCAACAAATTCAACAACAACCTCAACATTGAAAAACACCAACAAATTCAACAACAACCTCAGCATTGAAAAACAACAACAACCTCAACGTTGAAAAACACCAACAAATTCAACAACAACCTCAACATTGAAAAACAACAACAACCTCAACATTGAAAAACACCAACAAATTCAACAACAACCTCAACATTGAAAAACAACAACAACCTGAACATTGAAAAACACCAACAAATTCAACAACAACCTCAACATTGAAAAACAACAACAAACTCAACATTGAAAAACACCAACAAATTCAACAACAACCTCAACATTGAAAAACAACAACAATCTCAACATTGAAAAACACCAACAAATTCAACAATAACCTCAACATTGAAAAACAACAACAAACTCAACATTGAAAAACACCAACAAATTCAACAACATCCTCAACATTGAAAAACACCAATAAATTCAACAACAACCTCAACATTGAAAAACAACAACAACCTCAACATTGAAAAACACGAACAAATTCAACAATAACCTCAACATTGAAAAACAACAGCAACCTCAACATTGAAAAACACCAACAAATTCAACAACAACCTCAACATTGAAAAACACCAACAAATTCAGCAACAACCTCAGCATTGAAAAACAACAACAACCTCAAATTTGAAAAACACCAACAAATTCAACAACAACCTCAACTTTGAAGAACAACAACAACCTCAACATTGAAAAACACCAACAAATTCAACAACAACTTCAACATTGAAAAACACCAACAAATTCAACAACAACCTCGAAATTGAAAAACACCAACAAATTCAACAACAACCTCAACATTAAAAAAACAACAACAACCTCAACATTGAAAAACACCAACAAATTCAACAACAACCTCAACATTTAAAAACACCAACAAATTCAACAACAACCTCAACATTGAAAAACAACAACAATCTCAACATTGAAAAACAGCAACAAATTCAACAACAACTTCAACATTGAAAAACACCAACAAATTCAACATCAACCTCAACATTGAAAAACAACAACAACCTCAACATTGAAAAACACCAACAAATTCAACAACAACCTCAACATTGAAAAACAACAACAACCTCAACATTGAAAAACAGCAACAAATTCAACAACAACCTCAACATTGAAAAACACCAACAAATTCAACAACAACCTCAGCATTGAAAAACAACAACAACCTCAAGGTTGAAAAACATCAACAAATTCAACAACAACCTCAACATTGAAAAACAACAACAACCTCAACATTGAAAAACACCAACAAATTCAACAAAAACCTCAACATTGAAAAACACCAACAAATTCAACAACAACCTCGAAATTGAAAAACATCAACAAAGTCAACAAGAACTTCAACATTGAAAAACAGCAACATATTCAACAACAACCTCGACATTGAAAAACACCATCAACTTCAACAACAACCTCAACATTGAAAAACACCAACAACCTCAAAATTGAAAAAACACCAACAAATTCAACAACAACCTCAACATTTAAAAACAACAACAACCTCAACATTGAAAAACACCAACAAATTCAACAACAACCTCAACATTGAAAAACACCAACAAATTCAACAACAAACTCAAGATTGAAAAACACCAACAAACTCAACTACAACCTCAACATTGAAAAACAACAACAACCTCAACATTGAAAAACACCAACAAATTCAACAACAACCTCAACATTGAAAAACACCAACAAATTCAACAACAGCCTCAACATTGAAAAACTCCAACAAATTCAACAACAACCTCAACAATGAAAAACAACAACAACCTCAACATTGAAAAACACCAACAAATTCAACAACAACCTCAACTTTGAAAAACAGCAACAACCTCAACATTGAAAAACACCAACAAATTCAACAACAACCTCAACATTGAAAAACAACAACAAACTCAACATTGAAAAACACCAACAAATTCAACAACAACCTCAACATTGAAAAACAACAACAACCTCAACATTGAAAAACACCAACAAATTCAACAACAACCTCAACATTGAAAAACAACAACAACCTCAACATTGAAAAACACCAACAAATTCAACAACAACCTCAACATTAAAAAACAACAACAACCTCAACATTGAAAAACACCAAAAAATTCAACAACAACCTCAAAATTTAAAAACACCAACAAATTCTACAACATCCTCACCATTGAAAAACAACAACAATCTCAACATTGAAAAACAGCAACAAATTCAACAACAACTTCAACATTGAAAAACACCAACAAATTCAACAACAACCTCGAAATTGAAAAACACCAACAAATTCAACAACAACCTCAACATTGAAAAACAACAACAACCTCAACATTGAAAAACACCAACAAATTCAACAACAACCTCAACATTTAAAAACAACAACAAATTCAACAACAACCTCAACATTGTAAAGCAACAACAATCTCAACATTGAAAAACACCAACAAATTCAACAACAACTTCAACATTGAAAAACACCAACAAATTCAACAACAACCTCAACATTGAAAAACAACAACAACCTCAACATTGAAAAAGACCAACAAATTCAACAACAACCTCAACATTGAAAAACAACAACTACCTCAACATTGAAAAACACCAACAAATTCAACAACAACCTCAACATTGAATAACAACAACAAATTCAACAACAACCTCAGCATTGAAAAACAACAACAACCTCAACGTTCAAAAACACCAACAAATTCAACAACAACCTCAACATTGAAAAACAACAACAACCTCAACATTGAAAAACACCAACAAATTCAACAAAAACTTCAACATTGAAAAACACCAACAAATTCAACAACAACCTCGAAATTGAAAAACATCAACAAAGTCAACAAGAACTTCAACATTGAAAAACACCAACATATTCAACAACAACCTCGACATTGAAAAACACCATCGACTTCAACAACAACCTCAACATTGAAAAACACCAACAACCTCAAAATTGAAAAAACACCAACAAATTCAACAACAACCTCAACATTTAAAAACAACAACAACCTCAACATTGAAAAACACCAACAAATTCAACAACAACCTCAACATTGAAAAACACCAACAAATTCAACAACAAACTCAAGATTGAAAAACACCAACAAACTCAACTACAACCTCAACATTGAAAAACAACAACAACCTCAACATTGAAAAACACCAACAAATTCAACAACAACCTCAACATTGAAAAAGACCAACAAATTCAACAACAGCCTCAACATTGAAAAACTCCAACAAATTCAACAACAACCTCAACAATGAAAAACAACAACAACCTCAACATTGAAAAACACCAACAAATTCAACAACAACCTCAACTTTGAAAAACAACGACAACCTCAACATTGAAAAACACCAACAAATTCAACAACAACCACAACATTGAAAAACAACAACAAACTCAACATTGAAAAACACCAACAAATTCAACAACAACCTCCACATTGAAAAACAACAGCAAACTCAACATTGAAAAACACCAACAAATTCAACAATAACCTCAACATTGAAAGACAACAACAACCTCAACATTGAAAAACACCAACAAATTCAACAACATCCTCAACATTGAAAAACACCAATAAATTCAACAACAACCTCAACATTGAAAAACAACAACAACCTCAACATTGAAAAACACCAACAAATTCAACAACAACCTCAACATTGAAAAACAACAACAACCTCAACATTGAAAAACACCAACAAATTCAACAACAACCTCAACATTGAAAAACAACAACAACCTCAACATTGAAAAACACCAACAAATTCAACAACAACCTCAACATTAAAAAACAACAACAACCTCAACATTGAAAAACACCAACAAATTCAACAACAACCTCAACATTTAAAAACACCAACAAATTCAACAACAACCTCACCATTGAAAAACAACAACAATCTCAACATTGAAAAACAGCAACAAATTCAACAACAACTTCAACATTGAAAAACACCAACAAATTCAACAACAACCTCGAAATTGAAAAACACCAACAAATTCAACAACAACCTCAACATTGAAAAACAACAACAACCTCAACATTGAAAAACACCAACAAATTCAACAACAACCTCAACAATAAAAAACAACATCAACCTCAACATTGAAAAACACCAACAAATTCAACAACAACCTCAACATTTAAAAAACAACAACAAATTCAACATCAACCTGAACATTGAAAAGCAACAACAATCTCAACATTGAAAAACACCAACAAATTCAACAACAACTTCAACATTGAAAAACACCAACAAATTCAACAACAACCTCAACATTGAAAAACAACAACAACCTCAACATTGAAAAACACCAACAAATTCAACAACAACCTCAACATTGAAAAACACCAACAAATTCAACAACAGCCTCAACATTGAAAAACTCCAACAAATTCAACAACAACCTCAACAATGAAAAACAACAACAACCTCAACATTGAAAAACACCAACAAATTCAACAACAACCTCAACTTTGAAAAACAGCAACAACCTCAACATTGAAAAACACCAACAAATTCAACAACAACCTCAACATTGAAAAACAACAACAAACTCAACATTGAAAAACACCAACAAATTCAACAACAACCTCAACATTGAAAAACAACAACAACCTCAACATTGAAAAACACCAACAAATTCAACAACAACCTCAACATTGAAAAACAACAACAACCTCAACATTGAAAAACACCAACAAATTCAACAACAACCTCAACATTAAAAAACAACAACAACCTCAACATTGAAAAACACCAAAAAATTCAACAACAACCTCAACATTTAAAAACACCAACAAATTCAACAACATCCTCACCATTGAAAAACAACAACTACCTCAACATTGAAAAACACCAACAAATTCAACAACAACCTCAACATTGAAAAACAACAACAACCTCAACATTGAAAAACACCAACAAATTCAACAACAACCTCAACATTGAAAAACAACAACAACCTCAACATTGAAAAACACCAACAAATTCAACAACAACCTCAACATTGAAAAACACCAACAAATTCAACAACAACCTCAGCATTGAAAAACAACAATAACCGCAACGTTCAAAAACACCAACAAATTCAACAACAACCTCAACATTGAAAAACAACAACAACCTCAACATTGAAAAACACCAACAAATTCAACAAAAACTTCAACATTGAAAAACACCAACAAATTCAACAACAACCTCGAAATTGAAAAACACCAGCAAATTCAACAACAACCTCAACATTGAAAAACACCAACAAATTCAACAAAAACTTCAACATTGAAAAACACCAACAAATTCAACAACAACCTCGAAATTGAAAAACACCAGCAAATTCAACAACAACTTCAACATTGAAAAACACCAACAAATTCAACAACAACCTCGACATTGAAAAAGACCATCAACTTCAACAAAAACCTCAACATTGAAAAACACCAACAACCTCAAAATTGAAAAAACACCAACAAATTCAACAACAACCTCAACATTGAAAAACAACAACAACCTCAACATTGAAAAACACCAACAAATTCAACAACAACCTCAACATTGAAAAACACCAACAAATTCAACAACAACCTCAACATTGAAAAACTCCAACAAATTCAACAACAACCTCAACATTGAAAAACACCAACAAATTCAACAACAACCTCAGCATTGAAAAACAACAACAACCTCAACGTTGAAAAACACCAACAAATTCAACAACAACCTCAACATTGAAAAACAACAACAACCTCAACATTGAAAAACACCAACAAATTCAACAACAACCTCAACATTGAAAAACAACAACAACCTGAACATTGAAAAACACCAACAAATTCAACAACAACCTCAACATTGAAAAACAACAACAAACTCAACATTGAAAAACACCAACAAATTCAACAACAACCTCAACATTGAAAAACAACAACAATCTCAACATTGAAAAACACCAACAAATTCAACAATAACCTCAACATTGAAAAACAACAACAAACTCAACATTGAAAAACACCAACAAATTCAACAACATCCTCAACATTGAAAAACACCAATAAATTCAACAACAACCTCAACATTGAAAAACAACAACAACCTCAACATTGAAAAACACCAACAAATTCAACAATAACCTCAACATTGAAAAACAACAGCAACCTCAACATTGAAAAACACCAACAAATTCAACAACAACCTCAACATTGAAAAACACCAACAAATTCAGCAACAACCTCAGCATTGAAAAACAACAACAACCTCAAATTTGAAAAACACCAACAAATTCAACAACAACCTCAACTTTGAAGAACAACAACAACCTCAACATTGAAAAACACCAACAAATTCAACAACAACTTTAACATTGAAAAACACCAACAAATTCAACAACAACCTCGAAATTGAAAAACACCAACAAATTCAACAACAACCTCAACATTAAAAAACAACAACAACCTCAACATTGAAAAACACCAACAAATTCAACAACAACCTCAACATTTAAAAACACCAACAAATTCAACAACAACCTCAACATTGAAAAACAACAACAATCTCAACATTGAAAAACAGCAACAAATTCAGCAACAACTTCAACATTGAAAAACACCAACAAATTCAACAACAACCTCAACATTGAAAAACAACAACAACCTCAACATTGAAAAACACCAACAAATTCAACAACAACCTCAACATTGAAAAACAACAACAACCTCAACATTGAAAAACAGCAACAAATTCAACAACAACCTCAACATTGAAAAACACCAACAAATTCAACAACAACCTCAGCATTGAAAAACAACAACAACCTCAAGGTTGAAAAACATCAACAAATTCAACAACAACCTCAACATTGAAAAACAACAACAACCTCAACATTGAAAAACACCAACAAATTCAACAAAAACCTCAACATTGAAAAACACCAACAAATTCAACAACAACCTCGAAATTGAAAAACATCAACAAAGTCAACAAGAACTTCAACATTGAAAAACACCAACATATTCAACAACAACCTCGACATTGAAAAACACCATCAACTTCAACAACAACCTCAACATTGAAAAACACCAACAACCTCAAAATTGAAAAAACACCAACAAATTCAACAACAACCTCAACATTTAAAAACAACAACAACCTCAACATTGAAAAACACCAACAAATTCAACAACAACCTCAACATTGAAAAACACCAACAAATTCAACAACAAACTCAAGATTGAAAAACACCAACAAACTCAACTACAACCTCAACATTGAAAAACAACAACAACCTCAACATTGAAAAACACCAACAAATTCAACAACAACCTCAACATTGAAAAACACCAACAAATTCAACAACAGCCTCAACATTGAAAAACTCCAACAAATTCAACAACAACCTCAACAATGAAAAACAACAACAACCTCAACATTGAAAAACACCAACAAATTCAACAACAACCTCAACTTTGAAAAACAGCAACAACCTCAACATTGAAAAACACCAACAAATTCAACAACAACCTCAACATTGAAAAACAACAACAAACTCAACATTGAAAAACACCAACAAATTCAACAACAACCTCAACATTGAAAAACAACAACAACCTCAACATTGAAAAACACCAACAAATTCAACAACAACCTCAACATTGAAAAACAACAACAACCTCAACATTGAAAAACACCAACAAATTCAACAACAACCTCAACATTAAAAAACAACAACAACCTCAACATTGAAAAACACCAAAAAATTCAACAACAACCTCAACATTTAAAAACACCAACAAATTCAACAACATCCTCACCATTGAAAAACAACAACAATCTCAACATTGAAAAACAGCAACAAATTCAACAACAACTTCAACATTGAAAAACACCAACAAATTCAACAACAACCTCGAAATTGAAAAACACCAACAAATTCAACAACAACCTCAACATTGAAAAACAACAACAACCTCAACATTGAAAAACACCAACAAATTCAACAACAACCTCAACATTTAAAAACAACAACAAATTCAACAACAACCTCAACATTGTAAAGCAACAACAATCTCAACATTGAAAAACACCAACAAATTCAACAACAACTTCAACATTGAAAAACACCAACAAATTCAACAACAACCTGAACATTGAAAAACAACAACAACCTCAACATTGAAAAAGACCAACAAATTCAACAACAACCTCAACATTGAAAAACAACAACTACCTCAACATTGAAAAACACCAACAAATTGAACAACAACCTCAACATTGAATAACAACAACAAATTCAACAACAACCTCAGCATTGAAAAACAACAACAACCTCAACGTTCAAAAACACCAACAAATTCAACAACAACCTCAACATTGAAAAACAACAACAACCTCAACATTGAAAAACACCAACAAATTCAACAAAAACTTCAACATTGAAAAACACCAACAAATTCAACAACAACCTCGAAATTGAAAAACATCAACAAAGTCAACAAGAACTTCAACATTGAAAAACACCAACATATTCAACAACAACCTCGACATTGAAAAACACAATCGACTTCAACAACAACCTCAACATTGAAAAACACCAACAACCTCAAAATTGAAAAAACACCAACAAATTCAACAACAACCTCAACATTTAAAAACAACAACAACCTCAACATTGAAAAACACCAACAAATTCAACAACAACCTCAACATTGAAAAACACCAACAAATTCAACAACAAACTCACGATTGAAAAACACCAACAAACTCAACTACAACCTCAACATTGAAAAACAACAACAACCTCAACATTGAAAAACACCAACAAATTCAACAACAACCTCAACATTGAAAAAGACCAACAAATTCAACAACAGCCTCAACATTGAAAAACTCCAACAAATTCAACAACAACCTCAACAATGAAAAACAACAACAACCTCAACATTGAAAAACACCAACAAATTCAACAACAACCTCAACTTTGAAAAACAACGACAACCTCAACATTGAAAAACACCAACAAATTCAACAACAACCACAACATTGAAAAACAACAACAAACTCAACATTGAAAAACACCAACAAATTCAACAACAACCTCCACATTGAAAAACAACAGCAAACTCAACATTGAAAAACACCAACAAATTCAACAATAACCTCAACATTGAAAAACAACAACAACCTCAACATTGAAAAACACCAACAAATTCAACAACATCCTCAACATTGAAAAACACCAATAAATTCAACAACAACCTCAACATTGAAAAACAACAACAACCTCAACATTGAAAAACACCAACAAATTCAACAACAACCTCAACATTGAAAAACAACAACAACCTCAACATTGAAAAACACCAACAAATTCAACAACAACCTCAACATTGAAAAACAACAACAACCTCAACATTGAAAAACACCAACAAATTCAACAACAACCTCAACATTAAAAAACAACAACAACCTCAACATTGAAAAACACCAACAAATTCAACAACAACCTCAACATTTAAAAACACCAACAAATTCAACAACAACCTCACCATTGAAAAACAACAACAATCTCAACATTGAAAAACAGCAACAAATTCAACAACAACTTCAACATTGAAAAACACCAACAAATTCAACAACAACCTCGAAATTGAAAAACACCAACAAATTCAACAACAACCTCAACATTGAAAAACAACAACAACCTCAACATTGAAAAACACCAACAAATTCAACAACAACCTCAACAATAAAAAACAACATCAACCTCAACATTGAAAAACACCAACAAATTCAACAACAACCTCAACATTTAAAAACAACAACAAATTCAACATCAACCTGAACATTGAAAAGCAACAACAATCTCAACATTGAAAAACACCAACAAATTCAACAACAACTTCAACATTGAAAAACACCAACAAATTCAACAACAACCTCAACATTGAAAAACAACAACAACCTCAACATTGAAAAACACCAACAAATTCAACAACAACCTCAACATTGAAAAACAACAACTACCTCAACATTGAAAAACACCAACAAATTCAACAACAACCTCAACATTGAAAAACACCAACAAATTCAACAACAACCTCAGCATTGAAAAACAACAACAACCTCAACGTTCAAAAACACCAACAAATTCAACAACAACCTCAACATTGAAAAACAACAACAACCTCGACATTGAAAAACACCAATAAATTCAACAATAACCTCAACATTGAAAAACAACAACAACCTCAACATTGAAAAACACCAACAAATTCAACAACAACCTGAACATTGAAAAACAACAGCAACCTCAACATTGAAAAACACCAACAAATTCAACAACAACCTCAACATTGAAAAACACCAACAAATTCAGCAACAACCTCAGCATTGAAAAACAACAACAACCTCAACTTTGAAAAACACCAACAAATTCAACAACAACCTCAACTTTGAAAAACAACAACAACCTCAACATTGAAAAACACCAACAAATTCAACAACAACTTCAACATTGAAAAACACCAACAAATTCAACAACAACCTCGAAATTGAAAAACACCAACAAATTCAACAACAACCTCAACATTAAAAAACAACAACAACCTCAACATTGAAAAACACCAACAAATTCAACAACAACCTCAACATTTAAAAACACCAACAAATTCAACAACAACCTCAACATTGAAAAACAACAACAATCTCAACATTGAAAAACAGCAACAAATTCAACAACAACTTCAACATTGAAAAACACCAACAAATTCAACAACAACCTCAACATTGAAAAACAACAACAACCTCAACATTGAAAAACACCAACAAATTCAACAACAACCTCAAAATTGAAAAACAACAACAACCTCAACATTGAAAAACAGCAACAAATTCAACAACAACCTCAACATTGAAAAACACCAACAAATTCAACAACAACCTCAGCATTGAAAAACAACAACAACCTCAACGTTGAAAAACACCAACAAATTCAACAACAACCTCAACATTGAAAAACAACAACAACCTCAACATTGAAAAACACCCACAAATTCAACAAAAACTTCAACATTGAAAAACACCAACAAATTCAACAACAACCTCGAAATTGAAAAACATCAACAAAGTCAACAACAACTTCAACATTGAAAAACACCAACAAATTCAACAACAACCTCGACATTGAAAAACACCATCAACTTCAACAACAACCTCAACATTGAAAAACACCAACAACCTCAAAATTGAAAAAACACCAACAAATTCAACAACAACCTCAACATTTTAAAACAACAACAACCTCAACATTGAAAAACACCAACAAATTCAACAACAACCTCAACATTGAAAAACACCAACAAATTCAACAACAAACTCAAGATTGAAAAACACCAACAAACTCAACTACAACCTCAACATTGAAAAACAACAACAACCTCAACATTGAAAAACACCAACAAATTCAACAACAACCTCAACATTGAAAAACACCAACAAATTCAACAACAGCCTCAACATTGAAAAACTCCAACAAATTCAACAACAACCTCAACAATGAAAAACAACAACAACCTCAACATTGAAAAACACCAACAAATTCAACAACAATCTCAACTTTGAAAAACAACAACAACCTCAACATTGAAAAACACCAACAAATTCAACAACAACCTCAACATTGAAAAACAACAACAAACTCAACATTGAAAAACACCAACAAATTCAACAACAACCTCAACATTGAAAAACAACAGCAAACTCAACATTGAAAAACACCAACAAATTCAAAAATAATCTCAACATTGAAAAACAACAACAACCTCAACATTGAAAAACACCAATAAATTCAACAACAACCTCATCATTGAAAAACAACAACAACCTCAACATTGAAAAACACCAACAAATTCAACAACAACCTCAACATTGAAAAACACCAACAAATTCAACAACAACCTCAGCATTGAAAAACAACAACAACCTCAACGTTCAAAAACACCAACAAATTCAACAACAACCTCAACATTGAAAAACAACAACAACCTCGACATTGAAAAACACCAATAAATTCAACAACAACCTCAACATTGAAAAACAACAACAACCTCAACATTGAAAAACACCAACAAAATCAACAACAACCTCAACATTGAAAAACAACAGCAACCTCAACATTGAAAAACACCAACAAATTCAACAACAACCTCAACATTGAAAAACACCAACAAATTCAGCAACAACCTCAGCATTGAAAAACAACAACAACCTCAACTTTGAAAAACACCAACAAATTCAACAACAACCTCAACTTTGAAAAACAACAACAACCTCAACATTGAAAAACACCAACAAATTCAACAACAACTTCAACATTGAAAAACACCAACAAATTCAACAACAACCTCGAAATTGAAAAACACCAACAAATTCAACAACAACCTCAACATTAAAAAACAACAACAACCTCAACATTGAAAAACACCAACAAATTCAACAACAACCTCAACATTTAAAAACACCAACAAATTCAACAACAACCTCAACATTGAAAAACAACAACAATCTCAACATTGAAAAACAGCAACAAATTCAACAACAACTTCAACATTGAAAAACACCAACAAATTCAACAACAACCTCAACATTGAAAAACAACAACAACCTCAACATTGAAAAACACCAACAAATTCAACAACAACCTCAAAATTGAAAAACAACAACAACCTCAACATTGAAAAACAGCAACAAATTCAACAACAACCTCAACATTGAAAAACACCAACAAATTCAACAACAACCTCAGCATTGAAAAACAACAACAACCTCAACGTTGAAAAACACCAACAAATTCAACAACAACCTCAACATTGAAAAACAACAACAACCTCAACATTGAAAAACACCAACAAATTCAACAAAAACTTCAACATTGAAAAACACCAACAAATTCAACAACAACCTCGAAATTGAAAAACATCAACAAAGTCAACAACAACTTCAACATTGAAAAACACCAACAAATTCAACAACAACCTCGACATTGAAAAACACCATCAACTTCAACAACAACCTCAACATTGAAAAACACCAACAACCTCAAAATTGAAAAAACACCAACAAATTCAACAACAACCTCAACATTTTAAAACAACAACAACCTCAACATTGAAAAACACCAACAAATTCAACAACAACCTCAACATTGAAAAACACCAACAAATTCAACAACAAACTCAAGATTGAAAAACACCAACAAACTCAACTACAACCTCAACATTGAAAAACAACAACAACCTCAACATTGAAAAACACCAACAAATTCAACAACAACCTCAACATTGAAAAACAACAACAACCTCAACATTGAAAAACACCAACAAATTCAACAACATCCTCAACATTGAAAAACACCAATAAATTCAACAACAACCTCAACATTGAAAAACAACAACAACCTCAACATTGAAAAACACCAACAAATTCAACAACAACCTCAACATTGAAAAACAACAACAACCTCAACATTGAAAAACACCAACAAATTCAACAACAACCTCAACATTGAAAAACAACAACAACCTCAACATTGAAAAACACCAACAAATTCAACAACAACCTCAACATTAAAAAACAACAACAACCTCAACATTGAAAAACACCAACAAATTCAACAACAACCTCAACATTTAAAAACACCAACAAATTCAACAACAACCTCACCATTGAAAAACAACAACAATCTCAACATTGAAAAACAGCAACAAATTCAACAACAACTTCAACATTGAAAAACACCAACAAATTCAACAACAACCTCGAAATTGAAAAACACCAACAAATTCAACAACAACCTCAACATTGAAAAACAACAACAACCTCAACATTGAAAAACACCAACAAATTCAACAACAACCTCAACAATAAAAAACAACATCAACCTCAACATTGAAAAACACCAACAAATTCAACAACAACCTCAACATTTAAAAACAACAACAAATTCAACATCAACCTGAACATTGAAAAGCAACAACAATCTCAACATTGAAAAACACCAACAAATTCAACAACAACTTCAACATTGAAAAACACCAACAAATTCAACAACAACCTCAACATTGAAAAACAACAACAACCTCAACATTGAAAAACACCAACAAATTCAACAACAACCTCATCATTGAAAAACAACAACAACCTCAACATTGAAAAACACCAACAAATTCAACAACAACCTCAACATTGAAAAACACCAACAAATTCAACAACAACCTCAGCATTGAAAAACAACAACAACCTCAACGTTCAAAAACACCAACAAATTCAACAACAACCTCAACATTGAAAAACAACAACAACCTCGACATTGAAAAACACCAACAAATTCAACAACAACCTCAACATTGAAAAACAACAACAACCTCAACATTGAAAAACACCAACAAATTCAACAACAACCTCAACATTGAAAAACAACAGCAACCTCAACATTGAAAAACACCAACAAATTCAACAACAACCTCAACATTGAAAAACACCAACAAATTCAGCAACAACCTCAGCATTGAAAAACAACAACAACCACAACTTTGAAAAACACCAACAAATTCAACAACAACCTCAACTTTGAAAAACAACAACAACCTCAACATTGAAAAACACCAACAAATTCAACAACAACTTCAACATTGAAAAACACCAACAAATTCAACAACAACCTCGAAATTGAAAAACACCAACAAATTCAACAACAACCTCAACATTAAAAAACAACAACAACCTCAACATTGAAAAACACCAACAAATTCAACAACAACCTCAACATTTAAAAACACCAACAAATTCAACAACAACCTCAACATTGAAAAACAACAACAATCTCAACATTGAAAAACAGCAACAAATTCAACAACAACTTCAACATTGAAAAACACCAACAAATTCAACAACAACCTCAACATTGAAAAACAACAACAACCTCAACATTGAAAAACACCAACAAATTCAACAACAACCTCAAAATTGAAAAACAACAACAACCTCAACATTGAAAAACAGCAACAAATTCAACAACAACCTCAACATTGAAAAACACCAACAAATTCAACAACAACCTCAGCATTGAAAAACAACAACAACCTCAACGTTGAAAAACACCAACAAATTCAACAACAACCTCAACATTGAAAAACAACAACAACCTCAACATTGAAAAACACCAACAAATTCAACAAAAACTTCAACATTGAAAAACACCAACAAATTCAACAACAACCTCGAAATTGAAAAACATCAACAAAGTCAACAACAACTTCAACATTGAAAAACACCAACAAATTCAACAACAACCTCGACATTGAAAAACACCATCAACTTCAACAACAACCTCAAAATTGAAAAAACACCAACAAATTCAACAACAACCTCAACATTTTAAAACAACAACAACCTCAACATTGAAAAACACCAACAAATTCAACAACAACCTCAACATTGAAAAACACCAACAAATTCAACAACAAACTCAAGATTGAAAAACACCAACAAACTCAACTACAACCTCAACATTGAAAAACAACAACAACCTCAACATTGAAAAACACCAACAAATTCAACAACAACCTCAACATTGAAAAACACCAACAAATTCAACAACAGCCTCAACATTGAAAAACTCCAACAAATTCAACAACAACCTCAACAATGAAAAACAACAACAACCTCAACATTGAAAAACACCAACAAATTCAACAACAATCTCAACTTTGAAAAACAACAACAACCTCAACATTGAAAAACACCAACAAATTCAACAACAACCTCAACATTGAAAAACAACAACAAACTCAACATTAAAAAACACCAAAAAATTCAACAACAACCTCAACATTGAAAAACAACAGCAAACTCAACATTGAAAAACACCAACAAATTCAAAAATAATCTCAACATTGAAAAACAACAACAACCTCAACATTGAAAAACACCAACAAATTCAACAACATCCTCAACATTGAAAAACACCAATAAATTCAACAACAACCTCATCATTGAAAAACAACAACAACCTCAACATTGAAAAACACCAACAAATTCAACAACAACCTCAACATTGAAAAACACCAACAAATTCAACAACAAACTCAGCATTGAAAAACAACAACAACCTCAACGTTCAAAAACACCAACAAATTCAACAACAACCTCAACATTGAAAAACAACAACAACCTCGACATTGAAAAACACCAATAAATTCAACAACAACCTCAACATTGAAAAACAACAACAACCTCAACATTGAAAAACACCAACAAATTCAACAACAACCTCAACATTGAAAAACAACAGCAACCTCAACATTGAAAAACACCAACAAATTCAACAACAACCTCAACATTGAAAAACACCAACAAATTCAGCAACAACCTCAGCATTGAAAAACAACAACAACCTCAACTTTGAAAAACACCAACAAATTCAACAACAACCTCAACTTTGAAAAACAACAACAACCTCAACATTGAAAAACACCAACAAATTCAACAACAACTTCAACATTGAAAAACACCAACAAATTCAACAACAACCTCGAAATTGAAAAACACCAACAAATTCAACAACAACCTCAACATTAAAAAACAACAACAACCTCAACATTGAAAAACACCAACAAATTCAACAACAACCTCAACATTTAAAAACACCAACAAATTCAACAACAACCTCAACATTGAAAAACAACAACAATCTCAACATTGAAAAACAGCAACAAATTCAACAACAACTTCAACATTGAAAAACACCAACAAATTCAACAACAACCTCAACATTGAAAAACAACAACAACCTCAACATTGAAAAACACCAACAAATTCAACAACAACCTCAAAATTGAAAAACAACAACAACCTCAACATTGAAAAACAGCAACAAATTCAACAACAACCTCAACATTGAAAAACACCAACAAATTCAACAACAACCTCAGCATTGAAAAACAACAACAACCTCAACGTTGAAAAACACCAACAAATTCAACAACAACCTCAACATTGAAAAACAACAACAACCTCAACATTGAAAAACACCAACAAATTCAACAAAAACTTCAACATTGAAAAACACCAACAAATTCAACAACAACCTCGAAATTGAAAAACATCAACAAAGTCAACAACAACTTCAACATTGAAAAACACCAACAAATTCAACAACAACCTCGACATTGAAAAACACCATCAACTTCAACAACAACCTCAACATTGAAAAACACCAACAACCTCAAAATTGAAAAAACACCAACAAATTCAACAACAACCTCAACATTTTAAAACAACAACAACCTCAACATTGAAAAACACCAACAAATTCAACAACAACCTCAACATTGAAAAACACCAACAAATTCAACAACAAACTCAAGATTGAAAAACACCAACAAACTCAACTACAACCTCAACATTGAAAAACAACAACAACCTCAACATTGAAAAACACCAACAAATTCAACAACAACCTCAACATTGAAAAACACCAACAAATTCAACAACAGCCTCAACATTGAAAAACTCCAACAAATTCAACAACAACCTCAACAATGAAAAACAACAACAACCTCAACATTGAAAAACACCAACAAATTCAACAACAACCTCAACTTTGAAAAACAACAACAACCTCAACATTGAAAAACACCAACAAATTCAACAACAACCTCAACATTGAAAAACAACAACAAACTCAACATTGAAAAACACCAACAAATTCAACAACAACCTCAACATTGAAAAACAACAGCCAACTCAACATTGAAAAACACCAACAAATTCAAAAATAACCTCAACATTGAAAAACAACAACAACCTCAACATTGAAAAACACCAACAAATTCAACAACATCCTCAACATTGAAAAACACCAATAAATTCAACAACAACCTCATCATTGAAAAACAACAACAACCTCAACATTGAAAAACACCAACAAATTCAACAACAACCTCAACATTGAAAAACAACAACAACCTCAACATTGAAAAACACCAACAAATTCAACAACAACCTCAACATTGAAAAACAACAACAACCTCAACATTGAAAAACACCAACAAATTCAACAACAACCTCCACTTTGAAAAACAACAACAACCTCAACATTGAAAAACACCAACAAATTCAAGAACAACTTCAACATTGAAAAACACCAACAAATTCAACAACAACCTCGAAATTGAAAAACACCAACAAATTCAACAACAACCTCAACATTGAAAAACAACAACAACCTCAACATTGAAAAACACCAACAAATTCAACAACAACCTCAACAATAAAAAACAACATCAACCTCAACATTGAAAAACACCAACAAATTCAACAACAACCTCAACATTTAAAAACAACAACAAATTCAACAACAACCTCAACATTGAAAAGCAACAACAATCTCAACATTGAAAAACACCAACAAATTCAACAACAACTTCAACATTGAAAAACACCAACAAATTCAACAACAACCTCAACATTGAAAAACAACAACAACCTCAACATTGAAAAACACCAACAAATTCAACAACAGCCTCAACATTGAAAAACAACAACTACCTAAACATTGAAAAACACCAACAAATTCAACAACAACCTCAACATTGAAAAACACCAACAAATTCAACAACAACCTCAGCGTTGAAAAACAACAACAACCTCAACGTTCAAAAACACCAACAAATTCAACAACAACCTCAACATTGAAAAACAACAACAACCTCGACATTGAAAAACACCAACAAATTCAACAAAAACTTCAACATTGAAAAACACCAACAAATTCAACAACAACCTCGAAATTGAAAAACACCAACAAATTCAACAACAACTTCAACATTGAAAAACACCAACAAATTCAACAACAACCTCGACATTGAAAAAGACCATCAACTTCAACAACAACCTCAACATTGAAAAACACCAACAACCTCAAAATTGGAAAAACACCAACAAATTCAACAACAACCTCAACATTTAAAAACAACAACAACCTCAACATTGAAAAACGCCAACAAATTCAACAACAACCTCAACATTGAAAAACACCAACAAATTCAAGAACAAACTCAAGATTGAAAAACACCAACAAACTCAACAACAACCTCAACATTGAAAAACGCCAACAAATTCAACAACAACCTCAACATTGAAAAACACCAACAAATTCAACAACAACCTCAGCATTGAAAAACAACAACAACCTCAACGTTCAAAAACACCAACAAATTCAACAACAACCTCAACATTGAAAAACAACAACAACCTCGACATTGAAAAACACCAACAAATTCAACAACAACCTCAACATTGAAAAACAACAACAACCTCAACATTGAAAAACACCAACAAATTCAACAACAACCTCAACATTGAAAAACAACAGCAACCTCAACATTGAAAAACACCAACAAATTCAACAACAACCTCAACATTGAAAAACACCAACAAATTCAGCAACAACCTCAGCATTGAAAAACAACAACAACCACAACTTTGAAAAACACCAACAAATTCAACAACAACCTCAACTTTGAAAAACAACAACAACCTCAACATTGAAAAACACCAACAAATTCAACAACAACTTCAACATTGAAAAACACCAACAAATTCAACAACAACCTCGAAATTGAAAAACACCAACAAATTCAACAACAACCTCAACATTAAAAAACAACAACAACCTCAACATTGAAAAACACCAACAAATTCAACAACAACCTCAACATTTAAAAACACCAACAAATTCAACAACAACCTCAACATTGAAAAACAACAACAATCTCAACATTGAAAAACAGCAACAAATTCAACAACAACTTCAACATTGAAAAACACCAACAAATTCAACAACAACCTCAACATTGAAAAACAACAACAACCTCAACATTGAAAAACACCAACAAATTCAACAACAACCTCAAAATTGAAAAACAACAACAACCTCAACATTGAAAAACAGCAACAAATTCAACAACAACCTCAACATTGAAAAACACCAACAAATTCAACAACAACCTCAGCATTGAAAAACAACAACAACCTCAACGTTGAAAAACACCAACAAATTCAACAACAACCTCAACATTGAAAAACAACAACAACCTCAACATTGAAAAACACCAACAAATTCAACAAAAACTTCAACATTGAAAAACACCAACAAATTCAACAACAACCTCGAAATTGAAAAACATCAACAAAGTCAACAACAACTTCAACATTGAAAAACACCAACAAATTCAACAACAACCTCGACATTGAAAAACACCATCAACTTCAACAACAACCTCAAAATTGAAAAAACACCAACAAATTCAACAACAACCTCAACATTTTAAAACAACAACAACCTCAACATTGAAAAACACCAACAAATTCAACAACAACCTCAACATTGAAAAACACCAACAAATTCAACAACAAACTCAAGATTGAAAAACACCAACAAACTCAACTACAACCTCAACATTGAAAAACAACAACAACCTCAACATTGAAAAACACCAACAAATTCAACAACAACCTCAACATTGAAAAACACCAACAAATTCAACAACAGCCTCAACATTGAAAAACTCCAACAAATTCAACAACAACCTCAACAATGAAAAACAACAACAACCTCAACATTGAAAAACACCAACAAATTCAACAACAATCTCAACTTTGAAAAACAACAACAACCTCAACATTGAAAAACACCAACAAATTCAACAACAACCTCAACATTGAAAAACAACAACAAACTCAACATTAAAAAACACCAAAAAATTCAACAACAACCTCAACATTGAAAAACAACAGCAAACTCAACATTGAAAAACACCAACAAATTCAAAAATAATCTCAACATTGAAAAACAACAACAACCTCAACATTGAAAAACACCAACAAATTCAACAACATCCTCAACATTGAAAAACACCAATAAATTCAACAACAACCTCATCATTGAAAAACAACAACAACCTCAACATTGAAAAACACCAACAAATTCAACAACAACCTCAACATTGAAAAACACCAACAAATTCAACAACAAACTCAGCATTGAAAAACAACAACAACCTCAACGTTCAAAAACACCAACAAATTCAACAACAACCTCAACATTGAAAAACAACAACAACCTCGACATTGAAAAACACCAATAAATTCAACAACAACCTCAACATTGAAAAACAACAACAACCTCAACATTGAAAAACACCAACAAATTCAACAACAACCTCAACATTGAAAAACAACAGCAACCTCAACATTGAAAAACACCAACAAATTCAACAACAACCTCAACATTGAAAAACACCAACAAATTCAGCAACAACCTCAGCATTGAAAAACAACAACAACCTCAACTTTGAAAAACACCAACAAATTCAACAACAACCTCAACTTTGAAAAACAACAACAACCTCAACATTGAAAAACACCAACAAATTCAACAACAACTTCAACATTGAAAAACACCAACAAATTCAACAACAACCTCGAAATTGAAAAACACCAACAAATTCAACAACAACCTCAACATTAAAAAACAACAACAACCTCAACATTGAAAAACACCAACAAATTCAACAACAACCTCAACATTTAAAAACACCAACAAATTCAACAACAACCTCAACATTGAAAAACAACAACAATCTCAACATTGAAAAACAGCAACAAATTCAACAACAACTTCAACATTGAAAAACACCAACAAATTCAACAACAACCTCAACATTGAAAAACAACAACAACCTCAACATTGAAAAACACCAACAAATTCAACAACAACCTCAAAATTGAAAAACAACAACAACCTCAACATTGAAAAACAGCAACAAATTCAACAACAACCTCAACATTGAAAAACACCAACAAATTCAACAACAACCTCAGCATTGAAAAACAACAACAACCTCAACGTTGAAAAACACCAACAAATTCAACAACAACCTCAACATTGAAAAACAACAACAACCTCAACATTGAAAAACACCAACAAATTCAACAAAAACTTCAACATTGAAAAACACCAACAAATTCAACAACAACCTCGAAATTGAAAAACATCAACAAAGTCAACAACAACTTCAACATTGAAAAACACCAACAAATTCAACAACAACCTCGACATTGAAAAACACCATCAACTTCAACAACAACCTCAACATTGAAAAACACCAACAACCTCAAAATTGAAAAAACACCAACAAATTCAACAACAACCTCAACATTTTAAAACAACAACAACCTCAACATTGAAAAACACCAACAAATTCAACAACAACCTCAACATTGAAAAACACCAACAAATTCAACAACAAACTCAAGATTGAAAAACACCAACAAACTCAACTACAACCTCAACATTGAAAAACAACAACAACCTCAACATTGAAAAACACCAACAAATTCAACAACAACCTCAACATTGAAAAACACCAACAAATTCAACAACAGCCTCAACATTGAAAAACTCCAACAAATTCAACAACAACCTCAACAATGAAAAACAACAACAACCTCAACATTGAAAAACACCAACAAATTCAACAACAACCTCAACTTTGAAAAACAACAACAACCTCAACATTGAAAAACACCAACAAATTCAACAACAACCTCAACATTGAAAAACAACAACAAACTCAACATTGAAAAACACCAACAAATTCAACAACAACCTCAACATTGAAAAACAACAGCCAACTCAACATTGAAAAACACCAACAAATTCAAAAATAACCTCAACATTGAAAAACAACAACAACCTCAACATTGAAAAACACCAACAAATTCAACAACATCCTCAACATTGAAAAACACCAATAAATTCAACAACAACCTCATCATTGAAAAACAACAACAACCTCAACATTGAAAAACACCAACAAATTCAACAACAACCTCAACATTGAAAAACAACAACAACCTCAACATTGAAAAACACCAACAAATTCAACAACAACCTCAACATTGAAAAACAACAACAACCTCAACATTGAAAAACACCAACAAATTCAACAACAACCTCCACTTTGAAAAACAACAACAACCTCAACATTGAAAAACACCAACAAATTCAAGAACAACTTCAACATTGAAAAACACCAACAAATTCAACAACAACCTCGAAATTGAAAAACACCAACAAATTCAACAACAACCTCAACATTGAAAAACAACAACAACCTCAACATTGAAAAACACCAACAAATTCAACAACAACCTCAACAATAAAAAACAACATCAACCTCAACATTGAAAAACACCAACAAATTCAACAACAACCTCAACATTTAAAAACAACAACAAATTCAACAACAACCTCAACATTGAAAAGCAACAACAATCTCAACATTGAAAAACACCAACAAATTCAACAACAACTTCAACATTGAAAAACACCAACAAATTCAACAACAACCTCAACATTGAAAAACAACAACAACCTCAACATTGAAAAACACCAACAAATTCAACAACAGCCTCAACATTGAAAAACAACAACTACCTAAACATTGAAAAACACCAACAAATTCAACAACAACCTCAACATTGAAAAACACCAACAAATTCAACAACAACCTCAGCGTTGAAAAACAACAACAACCTCAACGTTCAAAAACACCAACAAATTCAACAACAACCTCAACATTGAAAAACAACAACAACCTCGACATTGAAAAACACCAACAAATTCAACAAAAACTTCAACATTGAAAAACACCAACAAATTCAACAACAACCTCGAAATTGAAAAACACCAACAAATTCAACAACAACTTCAACATTGAAAAACACCAACAAATTCAACAACAACCTCGACATTGAAAAAGACCATCAACTTCAACAACAACCTCAACATTGAAAAACACCAACAACCTCAAAATTGGAAAAACACCAACAAATTCAACAACAACCTCAACATTTAAAAACAACAACAACCTCAACATTGAAAAACGCCAACAAATTCAACAACAACCTCAACATTGAAAAACACCAACAAATTCAAGAACAAACTCAAGATTGAAAAACACCAACAAACTCAACAACAACCTCAACATTGAAAAACAACAACAACCTCAACATTGAAAAACACCAACAAATTCAACAACAACCTCAACATTGAAAAACACCAAAAAATTCAACAACAACCTCAACATTGAAAAACTCCAACAAATTCAACAACAACCTCAACAATGAAAAACAACAACAACCTCAACATTGAAAAACACCAACAAATTCAACAACAACCTCAACATTGAAAAACAACAACAACCTCAACATTGAAAAACACCAACAAATTCAACAACAACCTCAACATTGAAAAACAACAACAAACTCAACATTGAAAAACACCAAAAAATTCAACAACAACCTCAACATTGAAAAACAACAACAACCTCAACATTGAAAAACAACAACAAATTCAACAACATCCTCAACATTGAAAAACACCAATAAATTCAACAACAACCTCAACATTGAAAAACAACAACAACCTCAACATTGAAATACACCAACAAATTCAGCAACAACCTCAAAATTAAAAAACAACAACAACCTCAACATTGACAAACACCAACAAATTCAACAACAACCTCAACATTGAAAAACACCAACAAATTCAGCAACAACCTCAGCATTGAAAAACAACAACAACCTCAACATTGAAAAACACCAACAAATTCAACAACAACCTGAACTTTGAAAAACAACAACAACCTCAACATTGAAAAACACCAACAAATTCAACAACAACTTCAACATTGAAAAACAGCAACAAATTCAACAACAACCTCGAAATTGAAAAACACCAACAAATTCAACAACAACCTCAACATTAAAAAACAACAACAACCTCAACATTGAAAAACACCAACAAATTCAACAACAACCTCAACATTTAAAAACACCAACAAATTCAACAACAACCTCAACATTGAAAAACAACAACAATCTCAACATTGAAAAACACCAACAAATTCAACAACAACTTCAACATTGAAAAACACCAACAAATTCAACAACAACCTCAACATTGAAAAACAACAACAACCTCAACATTGAAAAACACCAACAAATTCAACAACAACCTCAACATTGAAAAACAACAACAACCTCAACATTGAAAAACACCAACAAATTCAACAACAACCTCAACATTGAAAAACACCAACAAATTCAACAACAGCCTCAGCATTGAAAAACAACAGCAACCTCAACGTTGAAAAACACCAACAAATTCAACAACAACCTCAACATTGAAAAACAACAACAACCTCAACATTGAAAAACACCAACAAATTCAACAAAAACTTCAACATTGAAACACACCAACATATTCAACAACAACCTCGAAATTGAAAAACACCAACAAATTCAACAACAACTTCGACATTGAAAAACACCATCAACTTCAACAACAACCTCAACATTGAAAAACACCAACAACCTCAAAATTGAAAAAACACCAACAAATTCAACAACAACCTCAACATTTAAAAACAACAACAACCTCAACATTGAAAAACACCAACAAATTCAACAACAACCTCAACATTGAAAAACACCAACAAATTCAACAACAAACTCAAGATTGAAAAACACCAACAAACTCAACAACAACCTCAACATTGAAAAACAACAACAACCTCAACATTGAAAAACACCAACAAATTCAACAACAACCTCAACATTGAATAACACCAACAAATTCAACAACAGCCTCAACATTGAAAAACTCCAACAAATTCAACAACAACCTCAACAATGAAAAACAACAACAACCTCAACATTGAAAAACACCAACAAATTCAACAACAACCTCAACATTGAAAAACAACAACAACCTCAACATTGAAAAACACCAACAAATTCAACAACAACCTCACCATTGAAAAACAACAACAAACTCAACATTGAAAAACACCAACAAATTCAACAACAACCTCAACATTGAAAAACAACAACAAACTCAACATTGAAAAACACCAACAAATTCAACAATAACCTCAACATTGAAAAACAACAACAACCTCAACATTGAAAAACACCAACAAATTCAACAACATCCTCAACATTGAAAAACACCAATAAATTCAACAACATCCTCAACATTGAAAAACAACAACAACCTCAACATTGAAAAACACCAACAAATTCAACAACAACCTCAACATTGAAAAACAACAACAAACTCAACATTGAAAAACACCAACAAATTCAACAACAACCTCAACTTTGAAAAACAACAACAACCTCAACATTGAAAAACACCAACAAATTCAACAACAACTTCAACATTGAAAAACACCAACAAATTCAACAACAACCTCGAAATTGAAAAACACCAACAAATTCAACAACAACCTCAACATTGAAAAACAACAACAACCTCAACATTGAAAAACACCAACAAATTCAACAACAACCTCAACATTAAAAAACAACATCAACCTCAACATTGAAAAACACCAACAAATTCAACAACAACCTCAACATTGAAAAACACCAACAAATTCAACAACAACCTCAACATTGAAAAGCAACAACAATCTCAACATTGAAAAACACCAACAAATTCAATAACAACTTCAACATTGAAAAACACCAACAAATTCAACAACAACCTCAACATTGAAAAACAACAACAACCTCAACATTGAAAAACACCAACAAATTCAACAACAACCTCAACATTGAAAAACAACAACAACCTCAACTTTGAAAAACACCAACAAATTCAACAACAACCTCAACATTGAAAAACACCAACAAATTCAACAACAACCTCAGCATTGAAAAACAACAACAACCTCAACGTTCAAAAACACCAACAAATTCAACAACAACCTCAACATTGAAAAACAACAACAACCTCAAATTGAAAAACACCAACAAATTCAACAACAACCTGAACTTTGAAAAACAACAACAACCTCAACATTGAAAAACACCAACAAATTCAACAACAACTTCAACATTGAAAAACAGCAACAAATTCAACAACAACCTCGAAATTGAAAAACACCAACAAATTCAACAACAACCTCAACATTAAAAAACAACAACAACCTCAACATTGAAAAACACCAACAAATTCAACAACAACCTCAACATTTAAAAACACCAACAAATTCAACAACAACCTCAACATTGAAAAACAACAACAATCTCAACATTGAAAAACACCAACAAATTCAACAACAACTTCAACATTGAAAAACACCAACAAATTCAACAACAACCTCAACATTGAAAAACAACAACAACCTCAACATTGAAAAACACCAACAAATTCAACAACAACCTCAACATTGAAAAACAACAACAACCTCAACATTGAAAAACACCAACAAATTCAACAACAACCTCAACATTGAAAAACACCAACAAATTCAATAACAGCCTCAGCATTGAAAAACAACAGCAACCTCAACGTTGAAAAACACCAACAAATTCAACAACAACCTCAACATTGAAAAACAACAACAACCTCAACATTGAAAAACACCAACAAATTCAACAAAAACTTCAACATTGAAACACACCAACATATTCAACAACAACCTCGAAATTGAAAAACACCAACAAATTCAACAACAACTTCGACATTGAAAAACACCATCAACTTCAACAACAACCTCAACATTGAAAAACACCAACAACCTCAAAATTGAAAAAACACCAACAAATTCAACAACAACCTCAACATTTAAAAACAACAACAACCTCAACATTGAAAAACACCAACAAATTCAACAACAACCTCAACATTGAAAAACACCAACAAATTCAACAACAAACTCAAGATTGAAAAACACCAACAAACTCAACAACAACCTCAACATTGAAAAACAACAACAACCTCAACATTGAAAAACACCAACAAATTCAACAACAACCTCAACATTGAATAACACCAACAAATTCAACAACAGCCTCAACATTGAAAAACTCCAACAAATTCAACAACAACCTCAACAATGAAAAACAACAACAACCTCAACATTGAAAAACACCAACAAATTCAACAACAACCTCAACATTGAAAAACAACAACAACCTCAACATTGAAAAACACCAACAAATTCAACAACAACCTCACCATTGAAAAACAACAACAAACTCAACATTGAAAAACACCAACAAATTCAACAACAACCTCAACATTGAAAAACAACAACAAACTCAACATTGAAAAACACCAACAAATTCAACAATAACCTCAACATTGAAAAACAACAACAACCTCAACATTGAAAAACACCAACAAATTCAACAACATCCTCAACATTGAAAAACACCAATAAATTCAACAACATCCTCAACATTGAAAAACAACAACAACCTCAACATTGAAAAACACCAACAAATTCAACAACAACCTCAACATTGAAAAACAACAACAAACTCAACATTGAAAAACACCAACAAATTCAACAACAACCTCAACTTTGAAAAACAACAACAACCTCAACATTGAAAAACACCAACAAATTCAACAACAACTTCAACATTGAAAAACACCAACAAATTCAACAACAACCTCGAAATTGAAAAACACCAACAAATTCAACAACAACCTCAACATTGAAAAACAACAACAACCTCAACATTGAAAAACACCAACAAATTCAACAACAACCTCAACATTAAAAAACAACATCAACCTCAACATTGAAAAACACCAACAAATTCAACAACAACCTCAACATTGAAAAACACCAACAAATTCAACAACAACCTCAACATTGAAAAGCAACAACAATCTCAACATTGAAAAACACCAACAAATTCAATAACAACTTCAACATTGAAAAACACCAACAAATTCAACAACAACCTCAACATTGAAAAACAACAACAACCTCAACATTGAAAAACACCAACAAATTCAACAACAACCTCAACATTGAAAAACAACAACAACCTCAACTTTGAAAAACACCAACAAATTCAACAACAACCTCAACATTGAAAAACACCAACAAATTCAACAACAACCTCAGCATTGAAAAACAACAACAACCTCAACGTTCAAAAACACCAACAAATTCAACAACAACCTCAACATTGAAAAACAACAACAACCTCAAATTGAAAAACACCAACAAATTCAACAACAACCTGAACTTTGAAAAACAACAACAACCTCAACATTGAAAAACACCAACAAATTCAACAACAACTTCAACATTGAAAAACAGCAACAAATTCAACAACAACCTCGAAATTGAAAAACACCAACAAATTCAACAACAACCTCAACATTAAAAAACAACAACAACCTCAACATTGAAAAACACCAACAAATTCAACAACAACCTCAACATTTAAAAACACCAACAAATTCAACAACAACCTCAACATTGAAAAACAACAACAATCTCAACATTGAAAAACACCAACAAATTCAACAACAACTTCAACATTGAAAAACACCAACAAATTCAACAACAACCTCAACATTGAAAAACAACAACAACCTCAACATTGAAAAACACCAACAAATTCAACAACAACCTCAACATTGAAAAACAACAACAACCTCAACATTGAAAAACACCAACAAATTCAACAACAACCTCAACATTGAAAAACACCAACAAATTCAATAACAGCCTCAGCATTGAAAAACAACAGCAACCTCAACGTTGAAAAACACCAACAAATTCAACAACAACCTCAACATTGAAAAACAACAACAACCTCAACATTGAAAAACACCAACAAATTCAACAAAAACTTCAACATTGAAACACACCAACATATTCAACAACAACCTCGAAATTGAAAAACACCAACAAATTCAACAACAACTTCGACATTGAAAAACACCATCAACTTCAACAACAACCTCAACATTGAAAAACACCAACAACCTCAAAATTGAAAAAACACCAACAAATTCAACAACAACCTCAACATTTAAAAACAACAACAACCTCAACATTGAAAAACACCAACAAATTCAACAACAACCTCAACATTGAAAAACACCAACAAATTCAACAACAAACTCAAGATTGAAAAACACCAACAAACTCAACAACAACCTCAACATTGAAAAACAACAACAACCTCAACATTGAAAAACACCAACAAATTCAACAACAACCTCAACATTGAATAACACCAACAAATTCAACAACAGCCTCAACATTGAAAAACTCCAACAAATTCAACAACAACCTCAACAATGAAAAACAACAACAACCTCAACATTGAAAAACACCAACAAATTCAACAACAACCTCAACATTGAAAAACAACAACAACCTCAACATTGAAAAACACCAACAAATTCAACAACAACCTCACCATTGAAAAACAACAACAAACTCAACATTGAAAAACACCAACAAATTCAACAACAACCTCAACATTGAAAAACAACAACAAACTCAACATTGAAAAACACCAACAAATTCAACAATAACCTCAACATTGAAAAACAACAACAACCTCAACATTGAAAAACACCAACAAATTCAACAACATCCTCAACATTGAAAAACACCAATAAATTCAACAACATCCTCAACATTGAAAAACAACAACAACCTCAACATTGAAAAACACCAACAAATACAACAACAACCTCAACATTGAAAAACAACAACAAACTCAACATTGAAAAACACCAACAAATTCAACAACAACCTCAACTTTGAAAAACAACAACAACCTCAACATTGAAAAACACCAACAAATTCAACAACAACTTCAACATTGAAAAACACCAACAAATTCAACAACAACCTCGAAATTGAAAAACACCAACAAATTCAACAACAACCTCAACATTGAAAAACAACAACAACCTCAACATTGAAAAACACCAACAAATTCAACAACAACCTCAACATTAAAAAACAACATCAACCTCAACATTGAAAAACACCAACAAATTCAACAACAACCTCAACATTGAAAAACACCAACAAATTCAACAACAACCTCAACATTGAAAAGCAACAACAATCTCAACATTGAAAAACACCAACAAATTCAATAACAACTTCAACATTGAAAAACACCAACAAATTCAACAACAACCTCAACATTGAAAAACAACAACAACCTCAACATTGAAAAACACCAACAAATTCAACAACAACCTCAACATTGAAAAACAACAACAACCTCAACTTTGAAAAACACCAACAAATTCAACAACAACCTCAACATTGAAAAACACCAACAAATTCAACAACAACCTCAGCATTGAAAAACAACAACAACCTCAACGTTCAAAAACACTAACAAATTCAACAACAACCTCAACATTGAAAAACAACAACAACCTCAAATTGAAAAACACCAACAAATTCAACAAAAACTTCAACATTGAAAAACACCAACAAATTCAACAACAACCTCGAAATTGAAAAACACCAACAAATTCAACAACAACTTCAACATTGAAAAACACCAACAAATTCAACAACAACATCGACATTGAAAAAGACCATCAACTTCAACAACAACCTCAACATGGAAAAACACCAACAATGTCAAAATTGAAAAAACACCAACAAATTCAACAACAACCTCAACATTTAAAAACAACAACAACCTCAACATTGAAAAACACCAACAAATTCAACAACAACCTCAACATTGAAAAACACCAACAAATTCAACAACAAACTCAAGATTGAAAAACCCCAACGAACTCAACAACAACCTCAACATTGAAAAACAACAACAACCTAAACATTGAAAAACACCAACAAATTCAACAACAACCTCAACATTGAAAAACACCAACAAATTCAACAACAACCTCAACATTGAAAAACTGCAACAAATTCAACAACAACCTCAACAATGAAAAACAACAACAACCTCAACATTGAAAATCACCAACAAATTCAACAACAACCTCAACATTGAAAAACAACAAAAACCTCAACATTGAAAAACACCAACAAATTCAACAACAATCTCAACATTGAAAAACAACAACAAACTCAACATTGAAAAACACCAACAAGTTCAACAATAACCTCAACATTGAAAAACAACAACAACCTCAACATTGAAAAACACCAACAAATTCAACAACATCCTCAACATTGAAAAACACCAATAAATTCAACAACAACCTCAACATTGAAAAACAACAACAACCTCAACATTGAAAAACACCAACAAATTCAACAACAACCTCAACATTGAAAAACAACAACAACCTCAACATTGAAAAACACCAACAAATTCAACAACAACCTCAACATTGAAAAACACCAACAAATTCAGCAACAACCTCAGCATTGAAAAACAGCAACAACCTCAACATTGAAAAACACCAACAAATTCAACAACAACCTCAACTTTGAAAAACAACAACAACCTCAACATTGAAAAACACCAACAAATTCAACAACAACTTCAACATTGAAAAACACCAACAAATTCAACAACAACCTCGAAATTGAAAAACACCAACAAATTCAACAACAACCTCAACATTGAAAAACAACAACAACCTCAACATTGAAAAAGACCAACAAATTCAACAACAACCTCAAATTAAAAAACAACAACAACCTCAACATTGAAAAACACCAACAAATTCAACAACAACCTCAACATTTAAAAATACCAACAAATTCAACAACAACCTCAACATTGAAAAACAACAACAATCTCAACATTGAAAAACACCAACAAATTCAACAACAACCTCAACATTGAAAAACAGCAGCAACATCAACATTGAAAAACACCAACAAATTCAACAACAACCTCAATATTGAAAAACACCAACAAATTCAACAACAACCTCAACATTGAAAAACAACAACAACCTCAACATTGCAAAACACCAGCAAATTCAACAACAACCTCAACATTTAAAAACACCAACAAATTCAACAACAACCTCAACATTGATAAACATCAACAACCTCAACATTGAAAAACAGCAACAACCTCAACATTGAAAAACAACAACAACCTCAACATTGAAAAACACCAGCAAATTCAACAACAACCTCAACAGTGAAAAACACCAACAAATTCAACAACAACCTCAACATTGAAAAACACCAACAAATTCAACAACAAACTCAAGATTGAAAAACACCAACAAACTCAACAACAACCTCAACATTGAAAAACAACAACAACCTCAACATTGAAAAACACCAACAAATTCAACAACAACCTCAACATTGAATAACACCAACAAATTCAACAACAGCCTCAACATTGAAAAACTCCAACAAATTCAACAACAACCTCAACAATGAAAAACAACAACAACCTCAACATTGAAAAACACCAACAAATTCAACAACAACCTCAACATTGAAAAACAACAACAACCTCAACATTGAAAAACACCAACAAATTCAACAACAACCTCACCATTGAAAAACAACAACAAACTCAACACTGAAAAACACCAACAAATTCAACAACAACCTCAACATTGAAAAACAACAACAAACTCAACATTGAAAAACACCAACAAATTCAACAATAACCTCAACATTGAAAAACAACAACAACCTCAACATTGAAAAACACCAACAAATTCAACAACATCCTCAACATTGAAAAACACCAATAAATTCAACAACATCCTCAACATTGAAAAACAACAACAACCTCAACATTGAAAAACACCAACAAATTCAACAACAACCTCAACATTGAAAAACAACAACAACCTCAACATTGAAAAACACCAACAAATTCAACAACAACCTCAACTTTGAAAAACAACAACAACCTCAACATTGAAAAACACCAACAAATTCAACAACAACTTCAACATTGAAAAACACCAACAAATTCAACAACAACCTCGAAATTGAAAAACACCAACAAATTCAACAACAACCTCAACATTGAAAAACAACAACAACCTCAACATTGAAAAACACCAACAAATTCAACAACAACCTCAACATTAAAAAACAACATCAACCTCAACATTGAAAAACACCAACAAATTCAACAACAACCTCAACATTGAAAAACACCAACAAATTCAACAACAACCTCAACATTGAAAAGCAACAACAATCTCAACATTGAAAAACACCATCAAATTCAATAACAACTTCAACATTGAAAAACACCAACAAATTCAACAACAACCTCAACATTGAAAAACAACAACAACCTCAACATTGAAAAACACCAACAAATTCAACAACAACCTCAACATTGAAAAACAACAACAACCTCAACTTTGAAAAACACCAACAAATTCAACAACAACCTCAACATTGAAAAACACCAACAAATTCAACAACAACCTCAGCATTGAAAAACAACAAAAACCTCAACGTTCAAAAACACCAACAAATTCAACAACAACCTCAACATTGAAAAACAACAACAACCTCAAATTGAAAAACACCAACAAATTCAACAAAAACTTCAATATTGAAAAACACCAACAAATTCAACAACAACATCGACATTGAAAAAGACCATCAACTTCAACAACAAACTCAACATTGAAAAACACCAACAACGTCAAAATTGAAAAAACACCAACAAATTCAACAACAACCTCAACATTTAAAAACAACAACAACCTCAACATTGAAAAACACCAACAAATTCAACAACAACCTCAACATTGAAAAACACCAACAAATTCAACAACAAACTCAAGATTGAAAAACACCAACAAACTCAACAACAACCTCAACATTGAAAAACAACAACAACCTAAACATTGAAAAACACCAACAAATTCAACAACAACCTCAACATTGAAAAACACCAACAAATTCAACAACAACCTCAACATTGAAAAACTCCAACAAATTCAACAACAACCTCAACAATGAAAAACAACAACAACCTCAACATTGAAAATCACCAACAAATTCAACAACAACCTCAACATTGAAAAACAACAAAAACCTCAACATTGAAAAACACCAACAAATTCAACAACAACCTCAACATTGAAAAACAACAACAAACTCAACATTGAAAAACACCAACAAGTTCAACAATAACCTCAACATTGAAAAACAACAACAACCTCAACGTTGAAAAACACCAACAAATTCAACAACATCCTCAACTTTGAACAACACCAATAAATTCAACAACAACCTCAACATTGAAAAACAACAACAACCTCAACATTGAAAAACACCAACAAATTCAACAACAACCTCAACATTGAAAAACACCAACAAATTCAGCAACAACCTCAGCATTGAAAAACAACAACAACCTCAACATTGAAAAACACCAACAAATTCAACAACAACCTCAACTTTGAAAAACAACAACAACCTCAACATTGAAAAACACCAACAAATTCAACAACAACTTCAACATTGAAAAACACCAACAAATTCAACAACAACCTCGAAATTGAAAAACACCAACAAATTCAACAACAACCTCAACATTGAAAAACAACAACAACCTCAACATTGAAAAACACCAACAAATTCAACAACAACCTCAAATTAAAAAACAACAACAACCTCAACATTGAAAAACACCAACAAATTCAACAACAACCTCAACATTTAAAAATACCAACAAATTCAACAACAACCTCAACATTGAAAAACAACAACAATCTCAACATTGAAAAACACCAACAAATTCAACAACAACCTCAACATTGAAAAACAGCAGCAACATCAACATTGAAAAACACCAACAAATTCAACAACAACCTCAACATTGAAAAACACCAACAAATTCAACAACAACCTCAACATTGAAAAACAACAACAACCTCAACATTGCAAAACACCAGCAAATTCAACAACAACCTCAACATTTAAAAAAACCAACAAATTCAACAACAACCTCAACATTGATAAACATCAACAACCTCAACATTGAAAAACAGCAACAACCTCAACATTGAAAAACAACAACAACCTCAACATTGAAAAACACCAACAAATTCAACAACAACCTCAACAGTGAAAAACACCAACAAATTCAACAACAACCTCAACATTGAAAAACAACAACAACCTAAACATTGAAACACACCAACAAATTCAACAACAACCTCAACATTGAAAAACAACAACAACCTCAACATTGAAAAACACCAACAAATTCAACAACGACCTCAACATTGAAAAACACCAACAAATTCAACAACAATCTCAACATTGAAAAACACCAACAAATTCAACAACAACCTCAACAATGAAAAACAACAACAACCTCAACATTGAAAAACACCAACAAATTCAACAACAACCTCAACATTGAAAAACAACAACAACCTCAACATTGAAAAACACCAACAAATTCAACAACAACCTCAACATTGAAAAACAACAACAAACTCAACATTGAAAAACACCAACAAATTCAACAACAACCTCAACATTGAAAAACAACAACAAACTCAACATTGAAAAACACCAACAAATTCAACAATAACCTCAACATTGAAAAACAACAACAACCTCAACATTGAAAAACACCAACAAATTCAACAACATCCTCAACATTGAAAAACACCAATAAATTCAACAACAACCTCAACATTGAAAAACCACAACAACCTCAACATTGAAAAACACCAACAAATTCAACAACAACCTCAACATTGAAAAACAACAACAACCTCAACATTGAAAAACACCAACAAATTCAACAACAACCTCAACATTGAAAAACACCAACAAATTCAGCAACAACCTCAGCATTGAAAAACAACAACAACCTCAACATTGAAAAACACCAACAAATTCAACAACAACCTCAACTTTGAAAAACAACAACAACCTCAACATTGAAAAACACCAACAAATTCAACAACAACTTCAACATTGAAAAACACCAACAAATTCAACAACAACCTCGAAATTGAAAAACACCAACAAATTCAACAACAACCTCAACATTGAAAAACAACAACAACCTCAACATTGAAAAACACCAACAAATTCAACAACAACCTCAACATTAAAAAACAACAACAACCTCAACATTGAAAAACACCAACAAATTCAACAACAACCTCAACATTTAAAAACACCAACAAATTCAACAACAACCTCAACATTGAAAAACAACAACAATCTCAACATTGAAAAACACCAACAAATTCAACAACAACCTCAACATTGAAAAACAGCAACAACCTCAACATTGAAAAACACCAACAAATTCAACAACAACCTCAACATTGAAAAACACCAACAAATTCAACAACAACCTCAACATTGAAAAACACCAACAAATTCAACAACAAAGTGAACATTGAAAAACACGAACAATTTCAACAACAACCTCAACATTGAAAAACAACAACAACCTCAACATTGAAAAACACAAACAAATTCAACAACAACCTCAACATTGAAAAACAACAACAACCTCAACATTGAAAAACACCAACAAATTCAACAACAACCTCAACATTGAAAAACAACAACAAACTCAACATTGAAAAACACCAACAAATTCAACAACAACCTCAACATTGAAAAACAACAACAACCTCAACATTGAAAAACACCAACAAATTCAACAACAACCTCAACATTGAAAAACACCAACAAATTCAACAACAACCTCAGCATTGAAAAACAACAACAACCACAACGTTGAAAAACACCAACAAATTCAACAACAACCTCAACAATGAAAAACACCAACAAATTCAACAACAACCTCGAAATTGAAAAACAACAACAAATACAACGACAACCTCAACATTGAAAAACAACAACAACCTCAACATTGAAAAACACCTACAAATTCTACAACAACCTCAACATTGAAAAACAACAACAACCTCAACATTGCAAAACAACAGCAAAATCAACAACAACCTCAACATTTAAAAACACCAACAAATTCAACAGCAACCTCAACATTGAAAAACACCAACAAACTCAACAACAACCTCAACATTGAAAAACAACAACAACCTCAACATTGAAAAACAACAACAATTTCAACAACAACCTCAACATTGAAAAACACCTACAAATTCAACAGCAACCTCAACATTGAAAAACACCAACAACCTCAACATTGAAAAACACCAACAAACTCAACAACAACCTCAACATTGAAAAACAACAACAACCTAAACATTGAAAAACACCAACAAATTC
>JANJGN010001205.1:165000-167500 GCA_026770705.1 Isurus oxyrinchus | reverse complement strand
CACACTTACTCACACTCACAGGCACACACACAACCCCCCCCCACACACAATCACTCACTCACACGCACATGCTCACAAAGGCACACACTCACAGAGACACACACACAACCCCTCTCACACATAATCACTCTCACACTCACTCACACACACACACACACACACTCACAGGCACACACAAGCACCCCCCCCACACACAATCACTCACTCACACGCACGCATATACACACTCACATAGGCACACACTCACTCACACTCACAGACACACACACAACCCCCCCGGACACAATTGTTCACTCACACACATAGATATACACACACACACATAGACACACACACACAGACACACACACAACCCCCCTCACACACAATCGCGCTCTCTCTCACACAGACACAGAAACACTCACAGACACACACACAACCTCCCCCCAACACAATCACTCACACACACACAATTATCAGGAGGAATCTGTGAATGTACAAACAGATGTACAGTTCACCTTCCCCCCCCACCCCGCCACCGCCCCCCCCCCCATACCCTCCTGCCTCATCTCCCCGCTCCGTCATTTTAACGTTCCGAGCGCTGTATACCCAGACCCCAACAGGGCAGAAATATACTTCCCGAACACTCATTGACATATGCTGGGAATTGTGTGTGCGTGTGAGTGTGCTTGTGGGGGAGGGGGTTGTGTGTGAGTGTGTCTGTGTGAATCAGTGTGTGAGTGAGTGTGTATATGTGTGTGTGTATGTGTGATTGAGTGATTGTCGCGGGTGTGATTGTGTGGAGTGTGTGTCTGTGAGTGCGTGTGAGTGAATTTGTGTGAGGGAGGAGTTGTGTCTGTGTCTGTGAGTATATATGAGCGTGTGTGTGTGAGTGAGAGAGTGATTGTGTGTGAAGGGAGTTGTGTGTGTGTGTGAGTGTGGGAGGTTTGTATGTGTCTACAAGTGTGTGTGAGTGTAAGTGAGCAATTGTATGTGGAAGGTTGTGTGTGTGTGAGTGTGCGCCTGTGTGAGTGTATGTGTGAGTCAGTGTGACTGAGTATGTATGTGTGTGTGTAACATTGTGAGTTTGTGTGAGTGTGTGATGGTGTGTTTGTGAGTTGTCATTGTGTGTGTGTGAGTCACTGTGAGTGTGTGACTGTATGTATGATTGTGAGTCACTGTGAGTGTGTATGTGTGTCACCGTGAGTGTGTGTGACTGTGTGTGTGATTGTGAGTCACTGTGAATGTGTGTGAGAGTCAATGTGAGTGTGTGCGAGTGACTGTGTGTGATTGTGAGTGTGTGCGTGTGATTGTGAATCACTGTGTATGTGTGTCACTGTGAGTGCGTCAGTGACTGTGTGTGTGATTGTGAGTGTGTGTGATTGTGAGTCACTACGTGCGCGTGTGTGTGTGAGCGAGTCACTGTGAGTGCATGTGTGTGTGTGTGTGAGTGAGTCACTGTGAGTGCATGTGTGTGTGTGAGTGAGTCACTGTGAACGTGTGACTGTGAGGGAGTGTGACTGTGTGTGATTGTGAGTCACTGTGAGTGTGTGTAGCTGTGTGTGTGTGTGTGTGTGTGTGTGTGTGTGATTAAGTGGGAGAGGGTAATTCCTAATTCCTGCTAAATCGAAGGTGTGTGCTTATAGGGTTTGTTTAAATCTGGGGAAATATAGTTTGAAATGAAGACCCTTGTCTGTGAAATTGCACAGTACCTCCTCACTACTTCTGCTGAGTCAGAATATCTTTCAGGTCGTAACTTCAAACTGTGGGCTGGAAGCAGTTACCTATCTGGGCCCATCACTATCTTCACTTAACTATCACCTTCACAACACAGTCAGACTGTTTAGAAACATTTTAATGCATGTATTACTTTGCAAAAGTTTTGATGTAAGATCACAGGATTTTGAAACGCTAACTCTGTTTCTCTCTCCATCGATGCTGCTAGATCTGCTGAGAATTTCCAGCATTCTGTTTTCAATCATTATTTTGTGAAAGCTTCTCTTTAAATCTTTCAAAAATATATTATTTTTGTGAGGTTTGTAAAGAAGTTAGGGGACAAGTCAGCCGTGTGTGTGTGTGTGTGTGTGTGTGTGTGTGTGTGTGTGTGTGTGTGTGTGTGTGTGTGTGTGTGTGTGTGTGTGTGTGTGTGTGTGTGTGTGTGTGTGTCCCTCCCTCTGCCTGTTATATGTGTGTCTCTGTATGTGCTTGTGTGTGTGTATCCCCCTCTCTCTGCCTGTTATATGTGTGTCTCTGTATGTGCTTGTGTGTGTGCCACTGTGTGTTATTTGTGTTGGTGTGTTTGTGTTTGTGCGTCTGTCTCTCTGTGTTATATTTATGTCTGTGTCTGTTTGCCTGGATATTTTTGTCTCTGTCTGTCTGTTTGTCCCTCTATGTTATATGTGTCTGTGCCTCTCTCTATCTCTCTCTCTCTATTATTTGTGTTTGTGCATGTGTGTCTCTGTGTGCGTCTCTGTGTGTTTCTCTGTGTTATACATGTCTCTGTGTGTGTCTCTCTTTGTAT